>JAZBHA010000676.1:0-15545 GCA_037464855.1 Iselma pallidipennis
GAAATTAATAATATAATAATAATCAATATAAGGATATAATCAGTTATTTTTTCAAGTGTACGTAGACTTTAGTCCTGTTATTTTGTGTAGTGTTCAATAGAATTATTTATTTATTTTGTTATGTCGTTTATAATCGTAAAAATGTTTATAACATTTAATTACACTATGATTAGTGATAATATATGTAGATTCTTGTGTTCATTGCAACTACCCTTATTTATATAAACCACCAACACTTCATCTGCATTATGGTGTACGTAGACTTTTGTCCGTCAGTGTAGATATTTTTGGTTGAATGATAATTCGCGATGAATTTGTCAAAAAAACACACCATCTTATATGTAGGTATGTGTAGGTACTATAAACTGGCGTTTCATTGTGGGTTTATTTTTTTCCAAAAACACATTACATGACACGTCAGTCTGTTGAAAAATACGGCCGTGAATATACGGTATGTCGTTTTTGGCGTCTGACAGTTTTATATTGAAATATGATGTGTTTATGGATACGATTCATATAGCGTTATGTGAGAAATTTTCTACTGAAAAAAATTCACAAAACATCGACCAAATATTGAAGAGAGTAAGTAAACAAGATGCCACCGAGAAATTGTTTCATTAAAATGCATTACTTCATTACCTAGTTGAGTAATGAATTTGTTTAATGTCCCCCTCTTTTAACTTTAAAGCACCTTGCCTCTATATACAACGTTGATAATATGGAAATATTTCTGCAGGGCTGCAGTATTATTTGTCTTATCAATAAAGCATTCATCTCAGTATATATTTTATTTATCCTCTCTATTGCCCTTTTAATTATTTAACAATGAATTTTCTTGTATTTTTATAACAATGTTACTATATGTGTAGAATACGAGCACTACTTTTTCAAGTTTCCACACTTTAACCACAAGCACTCAACTATCAGCAACTTTTATATTAAAATTTAAATGTACTTTTAGTGTTGTGGTTTAACTTGCTTAATAACATTACTATTACTATTATTATTATTAGGTATTAATATTGCAGCCCTTTAAGTAGAACTTTCCGATTTAAACGGATGAAGCTTGTTCTAATTGAACTTAGCCCTTAAAAAATGATATCAACCTTTTGCTGATTGGATTCTTTAGTGTTTTCTTTTCCCTACTGATTGATGAACAACAATAAGTTTGTTTTGTGATTCAAATTTCTGTAGCATGTGTGCACCACAAAAGTGGTCAATCTGCCCAGTCAACAAACTTTGAAAACTCAACGAGGATATTTCATATCGCTTGTAACATATGACTTGGTCCCAAATAATAATAAAGGGTGAAAAAATTGAGACATCTATCACATATGTCTAAGTTTTGTCTAACGTAGGCAAATATTAATCGGAGGAAAACAAGAAAAAAACAACATCCCTTTACTAAAGAAAATCCAGAGTTGAGAGTAAAGCCAAGTAGCGACTAAAGTAGATTTTTTTTAAAATAATTCACATAAAAAGACGAATTTTGAATTCTTTATGAATTTTAAAGTAACAATTTAGCGTAATCTAACTTTTCATGCCCTGAAATAGTCTTTTTTTTCTTCTTCTTAAGGTCTCTAAAATTCCTTTCTGTTTTTGATTAGTGATTATGAAAATAAAAGTTTCAAGCCCCTATACATATATATGGCAAATGGTAAATATTAAACAGACAAGTATAACATAAAAAATAAGCAGAAACAAAATACAATTTCATTTACCTTTTGATCCGGAAACAACATCAAAGAGAACAGAAAACTGAAAAAACAACTTTCAGCAAAACGTTATTAATGTTTGCCCGATTTTGACATTTTTGCTGAAAGAACCCTTCCAATTAGGTATACCTATATATAATTACTACAATTCGAACTATCCAATTAGACAAATTGCTGTACTATAGGTACATCTACTATGTGGTTGAAAGTTAATAGGATTTTAGTGTCGAGGCGCGCACATATGTATCTATCTAGTTTCGTCGATATTGAGGAAGTTACGTTCTTTTTGCCGTTGGTTTAATGAAAACAGTAGCACAACTTTAATATATAAAACGGGCGTCTTACATGTTAACCGGTCGGTTTATATCTGAAGACAAACAACCCATTCTGTAATACTGATGTCATCCATCCTGGTTCATGACGTTTGGCTGGATACATTTACGCAAATTGAGTAAACGGTTAGCTACCACTATACATCCATCTATCTAGTTTGTGACGGGGACGGGGACGAAGAAAAAAAACAACAACAACAACAATGAATAAAACCAGTCAAGTGCTAGTTCAAATAATGCAATTGTCCTTTATATTTAGATAATACAGTATTGTTTAAGTTGTCTGTATTGCGCCAAATTAAAATCAAGACTACTTGTTGTAAAGCTTTGAACGTAATAAAAGAGATTTCGAGAGATTTTCATTTGAATTGCTGAAAATTTACATGAACCAGGACGATATATATTCGATGCAGTTTTCTGAAATGAAAACTTCTTTTTCTACTACAGTGCGGAATGTCCGTAATGGCTTGACCCTTACATACCTAACACAAGGGCGCACACAACTCAGAGGGCTATATTTCGGCTTTCATTAAACTAATTCAGATAAAACAAAGTGCACATTACTTCTGGAAGTCTCTACTTTAAAACTACCAAGTTTTTTTGAATACGCATCAGCCGTTTTAGCGCCAACTTTTCTCAAACATACAAACAGACAGACACGGGCAGACAAAACTTTTAAAAATTGTGGATTGAGTCTGAGGATCGTATATTCTATCACCCCTGTCACTATTATCACAAAAAATCGATTGTACAGACAGACACTACATTTTTATTATATTAGTCTAGATCAAATAAAAAATCATCCAACTCAAAAACTCGTTGTCATTTAGTTTATCAGATATTATAAGAACACACTATGAATGTCTACACGGTAAATTGCTTAAGCTACTATATAATAGGATAGTAGACAAAAGCCTCTACTGGCACGGTTATTCATACATAGTGTCATATTCACGACGCCTGCGGCGACCAATTAAGCCGTTGACGTCAAGACGCCAGCGACGCTTTCCGTATAGTCCTTCGCTTCGTTCAGTTTAATTTTTCCTTTATAATTACACAAGGTGCTGTAGCGTTAACAAGCGTTTGGATTCATACATTGCTAGACTTACATGTATTATACAATACTTTTATACTGAAAAGCATCCAAACCGAGAAAGAAAAGAATGAAAAAAAAAGCTCATTTATCTTGTGTACTCTCTTGAAGGAATCACTTTCCGCTTAATTAGATAATACAATCAAATAAAATCCAATGAAAATCATTAATTATGATCCGTGGTCAAATACTGTTGAGCTTTATTATAGTCTGACTTTAATGAGATGGATTTAACAGAAGGGTCTGATGATGATGATGATTTGTTAAATGGAATAAGTAAAAGACGCGGTATACAGTTTCAAAGCGATCTTTGTTAGGGTTTGTTATTCCATTAAAATTAATTGTATTTCGAAAACAAGGAAAAGAGAAAGTCTACGCAGAGGATGGTATAGAAAAGAGAATAAAACTGATTGTATTTCCAAAAATTGTTTTATTTCTTTTTGGTCTTCTTAACAACAGTTTTAAAAACAACTTTCCATAAATAATTAAATAATACTATAAACAACAATTGGTGTTAAAACCTTTGTTGAATGAGATGAAATTTTCCACAGAAATTTCCTAAAACGAAAATATTTTACAAAAGCAATTTTGTGATGGAAAATAGGAAACTCAAAGGCGCATGGATTTCAGGATCAATGCGTGCTCAGATACTGGAGTAGATGGGAGAGATAGGGGGCGTCAAGTAACTCCACCACAGAACATTTCAGCATTAATTCAAGTATAACATACTTGTTCTGTTGTAGATAGGGAATAAGCGCAAAACAGGATATAATACATCGATAAGTTTTTTTCTTACAACGCGAATATTCATGTTAAAGGAATGACAATTACAATGATAAAGATAATGTTAAGTAAATTACATCACGTCAACTATAAACAAACATTGCCTGAGATATATCCGATAAACAAACTAAATTGATCGATTTTCCACGAAAGAGTTGGTTTCTTTCTGATCAATTTCCGGTAGCTGCCATTTCTCTTTTCCGTTTTTAATCACTTGGACACAACCACCCCACTCGACAACGAACTTAACTATACGTATAATCGAAAATTTTCCTGTAAAGTTGACCTAATTTAGTTGAATTATTAAATAGAATTCCAACCCTTAACTGAGAAGTTTTCCTTGCAGAACGTCGTCTACTTTCAAACACGTCGTCGCGCCTCCAGTTATTAACACACTTTGGTCCCTTTTGTAGTTATACTTTCTTGCCGGTAATTACCCGTTGATTAATTTATCAAAATTCATTCTGGCGTATGTGTACGAAAGTTTTTCCAAGTTTCAGGGCGTATCGATTAGCATCAGTTATGATTCGTACATCGATTCTGTTGTCGTCGTTGTCGTTGTCGTCGTCGTTGTGATGTAGATTGAACATTTTAGCGCATTAACGTAATTACATTAGCCGTAGTATGGTCGTGATTGCAGACATGGTTGGAATTTCCCTTATCACAAGACATGAGACGACAACGACGATGATTCGTAAAGTGGTGTTTCAAAATTACAAAATGCCTTGGATGCAAACCGGAAATATGCCATCATTTAGAAAATGTTAAAAATGATTGTACAGCATTCCTTAAATACAAGTCTAATAGAAAAATGATGATAAAAAAGGAAACGATAACCAAAAAAAATAACTTCTTATTGTTACTTGTTTGTCTAAAATTATTAAAAATGGATATCTAGCAAATTCCCCTCTAGAGGGCTATCTTTAAAATTTATCAAATTTAAGTCGTAAACTCAGTCAGTAGGGGAGTTATCAACATTTAAACGTTATTCGACCATTTCAACCCCGCAAAATGGTCTTTAAAACTCGAATTTCGGTGAACAAACGACCTCATAGAACACGTTCTCGGTTTGAAACGAATCGAATCAGTATTGAAATAAATAGAAAGGCGGACTATAGAAGACGAAATAAACAATTAGAAAGGAATAAAAAGAAATAAATTGTCACTCAAAATAAAAACGGCATAATAACTAAAAAGAGAATTAGTGCAGAGGTATAACTTTTCTAAAGTTTAGCATAGAGAAGTTTAAATGCGACTAATTCCAATGATGAATAATTAATCCGAGGAAACTGAAGTTAATTTTCATTAAGAACAGGAAAGTAGAAAACTTACCAACGGTTGGTTATTGGACGTTAAACATTTGTTCCGTCATCTGAAACAAATAGAAACTGCATTAGAATCAATTCAACTAGTAGTGCTTTTAATCTGAAAAGCTCATGTAAACATGTAGAAATTTTGTACTGCTTTTTCACTATTGACTCAAACAAGTGTTCATTTTCTGTAGTAATAAGAAGAAAAATCAGCATTTAGAGACGAATATTGAATGGAAATTGAAACAAATTATAATGGAAATTGCAGCAGGAAATATCTTATTTAATTCCTACAATATTACATTGCAGGATATCCGACTACTATGCATCGGTGATTGACGAATCGATTCGACATGAATCAAAATTGACTACGAAAATCTTTGCAAATAGACACAGTTTTGTTTTTTTTTTAATAAAATCGAATCCATTAATTAAACCCAACCATTACCAAACAATTTTATCGGTAATATTGGTTTGAAAGCAAATCGTATTAGCGCAAACGGTGGTGGACAAAGTGACAAATTTCCCAACATTTGAATGTTCAGTAAATTGGCCATGAAACACGTTCGCAGCCATGTTAGTGACAGCGATCCATAATATGTGAATAAGGGAAGGTCACCCTTTCCTACTGGCACGCATAACACGCAAAAACGTTGCGACATAACCGACCCTGAAGGCAAAGATTGTTGAATATATAAAATCCTCATTACATGTGTTATACATATAGTGAAATTTCGTTAATAATGGTCAAGTTTCGTTTTATTTGGAATCTTTTTTTTCTTTTTTTTTTTTGTTCAGCTGACGGAACAGCAAGTTTCCATTAAAGATACAGGATAATAATGTTCGGTGTTGCGGAAGTTCTTCTGGGAACGTTTGCATTATTTAAAAGCAACGTAGTCCCTTGGTGACTTGAAACTTTCCAAATCAACCATTTTACGAATTACTCCAGAAAAGCTAAGTAGGTTTCATATGTTATTATAAGAAATTGGAAAAGAAAGAATGAAACCATAAAAAAAACATGTATCTTCGTCTGGTCTAGATAATAAAAAATTTTAGGATTATCACAACTGTGGTCTTAGTCCCGTTTTCAGACTAAAGAGGGTTCAGTGTGATTAACTTGGACTTTCCAGTCTTGACAGACGAATTTACGGCACAAAATGCGTATATGTACAAGGGATGAAGTGAGCCAAAAGAAACCAACCAACATATTTTGTTGTCGCGTATGATACGCTAACGAAAACTTGACAAGCAAATAAAGGATAGGTATGGGGAGGTAGATAAAGAAAACTGGAAGAAAACTTGCATGGAACAAAAAATATCTTTCTTCACTGCTACAACATACATACAGGATCTAGACGGAAAAACTGGGGGAACAAGGTATTTTTATCCCGTCTGTCAGTTACTGTTATTCCTTTGGGACAAGTAAAATATGGTAAAATCATCTCAGAGATTTCTAAATGTTGGTTTACCTTTTTATATGCCAACAATTCAGCAAATTTATCGAGCTAAGGATTAGAGAAACATCAAAAAATAATGATTAAATGGACAGCACAACGGTAACAAGTTTTCTAAAAATTGATCAAACTCCACACGCCCAGGAAAAAATGAATTATCCTGGAATAATTTCGTTGTTGTTTTCATAACCTAGTTATAAAATTATCATTGTAACTTTTCAATATTTATTTTGATAAAACATGTATTTTCATAAACAAAAATAGGTGGATGATGAATATGAATACAATGAAACAAAAATTGAACATATTGATTACAAACAATTGCTATCTCTGAAGACAATTATTGAACAAATGGCCCAATTTATTGTTATTTTAACCTGAAAATACTTCATCGTTATCCTGTTTGCATTAACCTTAT
This sequence comes from Iselma pallidipennis, assembly GCA_037464855.1. NCBI lineage: Eukaryota > Metazoa > Arthropoda > Insecta > Coleoptera > Meloidae > Iselma > Iselma pallidipennis. The sequence goes on from JAZBHA010000676.1 coordinate 7,106, forward strand.
TCAAATTTCATGCAATATAAAGTTGGTAAGCTGTGGAATGGTTGTAGTGTCCTGTTCAATGAGAAGAGCAATACAACTCGTCCAAAATATGGATTACAGAATAAATCTATTTGAATACAGACTCTGTATGGATATATTCTAATGTGGCAAACATGTTCATACTCGTTGTATACTCTATGCACATCAAACATCGGTTTGGTGTAATCGTTCTGATAAAGCTAGCCGGATGTCATAACGACCAACCCTACTGACACCTGAAAGCGTTTCGCAAAACTCTTATCAGCGAAACCAGTAGCTGAGATAACACTTTTCCGGTGTACACTACTATTACAGCTATACTGCTGTCATCGATCCACCCCCTACCCGCACATTTAGTAGTAGTGATATCTTTTTTCAGTTTTTTCTCCCCGACGATTTCTATCGTTGTCCCGTTATTTCACCACCACCACCACCAAATAACAGAATATATCGGAAAATACAAAATTCTTTAACAAGTGGTTTTTTCGAAAGCGTTGACTACAGTTCTCATGTACGCACTACTTCACGTATTCAATGTTTTCCAGCAGCTAAGCCGATTTTTCCACATTCATACCCAATATCGGAAATTATTTTCCATGACTTGATTCATTTTTCCATCATTCTTTCTCTACAAGTATACAGTATTTCTTTCATTTCTCATCGTGTAGGAGTAAGCAAGAACGACAAACGTCGTCGACCTATCTATCAGTCGTCTACATTTCATAAACAGAAATGAAATTATTTTCCCTCAAACCACTTGAGAATTTAAATTCAGTAGATTCATTCGAATCGGAACGTACTCAAGGGAGACGAAAACTGGAATTGTCATGAAGTTTCAATGACTATTTGAGTTTTTTTTTTCTAAAGAGACACATCCCTGTCAAGTGTGAAATACACACAGATATAGAAGAAATCAGTCAGTTTTCTAACGAATGAAAATCGAAGTATAATTGCGAGAAATATTGAAGGAATAAAATACAAATTACAATTTTGCAATGTCTTGTTTTACCAATTCAAACAAAATTCACTTCATTGTGACTATAATGATGCTATTGACAGAAGTATGGAATTGTAGATCCATTTGCTTTGATCACTAATTGTGATCGAAACAGAAATACGTTGAATACATATTGTATTTGAAACTAACACCAATTTCAAATTAATACCAATACTAATATATTATCACAACAAAGATACAGAAAATGTCCGTGTAATGCAATCAACAAAGACAATAATACACATGAAATTGATCAGATGATCACTTTTTAATTACAAATGGGTAATTAATAATGACATCATTACGATATAAATTTTAATACGGTTGAACTTCGGGACGAATTCATTGGCGTTTTCAAAAGTGGAAACTTTTCGAACAAGTCTTTTTAATCTAAATTATTACCAAAAGAAAACTGCTTGTTATGGAAAAAAAATGTAATCAATTCCAGTCTTGAACAGTAATTTCAAAGAAAATTAATTTAAGACTTTCAAATGATCCTTAAATTTGACACAAATAAATGGAATTTGTAAAGGAAACGATTTTATTAAAAGTAATGACGGGTGACCGAATCAAAACCTAATTTTAATACATTTTCTTTAATTTACTATATCTGATTTAAATTTTGTTCATTATTTGTTGAATTCATAAATGAGTATTTTAGATTTTCCTATTTTACACAGAATAATCCATTGAAACTATCGCTAGAAATCATCTGTGAATTCAAACATAATTATAAGCTTCACATGCACTAAATATAATTTAAACAAAGCTTATTCCAGATATAGCTGATATATGAACGACAAATAGACAATACAGTCGACTGAATTGAGCGTTAAAACATTGAAACCACCGAAATACAATTACAATTGAAATTGGTTTCATTTTAAATCGAAATGTGGGGTCCCATTGTGGGTGCTATTATACTATAAACTTTTAAAATTTCGCCTTTCCCTTTTCTATTATAGATTTATTCGATTCATGAACATATTGAATTCTATCCTGGTGGTGAATAAAAATTTATACAAAATATTGCTTGGCCAGCATGCGACTGAAACGTGAATGCGTTGTTCCATATCTGACGGTGACACTTTATGCCCCCCCGTGAAACGTTTAGCTAGCACGCAATTCTAAAGGGTTCTATGTTATAAATTAAGCCTTTCAAAAGATCACTACGGATTTGAATATTTATTAATCAAGCGGAAACACGGCAGTTACAGTTTTCGATAGATTACTCTATTTTTATGATTTTCAGTCCACCAACAACTAGAATTCAATATTTTTATCTTGGAAATTCTAACGAAAAATAGTTATATTTTTACACTTTAATATAAACTTTACAATGAATATTTGATATGTTTTCTTAGGATGTCGTTCATTTTTATAATCTTCTTATCCGATATGGAATCATGTCATTGAGCTTAGAATTTATTCATTTTTTTCTTTATTTAGAAAATATTGATGTTTGATAACTGAAACGCAACCGAGTCTAGATTTGTTTTTGATATAGTTTTCCCTGTTGTTAGCGTATTTTTGCTTAAACCAAATGTGAAAATCAACGAGCTGTATATGTTGTCGATTATCAATATGGTGGAAAATGCTGAGATAAAACCACTCAACTTGTTACAGTCGTGGATTTTTATTAGTAAACTTCCATTCAATTTTCCCGTATTCAAAACATAGTGAGATTTTTCTGTTATCAGTACAGTAATATTCTCTAATATACAGTAAAGTTCTCATAGACTGATTACAAGTGGAACGTAGCGGTAAAATATTAATAATTAAGCGCGAAATTGGAACGGCATATAAATCGAATCAGTCACTATAATATTAATAGTGAATTCGTAATTTATATTAAATGTGTCAACTAAAGGGTGGCTTTCATTTTGAAGAAAAATATATCATTATATAGAACATTGAAATATGTTGAATTGGAAATGTTTAGCGTTCATATGGTGGTGGTTAGCTTGAATTCCATTTGTGTGCCCTTTCTATACTATATATGTCGCATATAATCAACAATTTGTGATTTACTAATGCCGAGTTTCTGGCAAAATCAATGTGTTCCGTGTCAACAACTAACGCACAACCGCACAACACGTGTCTGTGACAACACTGCCAACGGATTAAAGCCCGCTCGCTCCTTGAAATTCGGCAAAATCTAAATATAACGTCCTACGAATACATTAATGTACTCTTTAAATATTTTTCTACCTTTTATATTTCAATTATTTTCAAATTTCCGTTTAGAATACAAAATAAAGAAGAGAACACACACACAAAAAAGCTGTTTAACTCTTGATACGGTTCATGCTCTCATATATTCCCAATTCTCCATATGGAAATATTTTAGGGAATATAGCAATCTCGAACATATGAGCAAAAACCAGGCCTCGAATACGTTTCCATATAAAATATTCAACGTCCCGATGAGGAAGGTTTGAAATTAAATATATGCGACTAGTGAAAATAAAAGAAATATTGAGATTTCAACCTAAATTCCGATACAGGAGGAATTGTTGTTTTTCATCCAGAAAGCTATCTTTTTGTTTCACTTTTGACCGACACATTTGACTGTTTGAAAGAGCAATTTATCGAAAAACTGAAAACCGTAACCGATATATTGTGGTCTGAGTATTCACAAACTGGTTAACAAAAAAGTCAACTTATCACCACAGGTGCCTGTAGGCAAGTTGACGTATAAAAATTTCAGTTGGAATTGGAACAATTTATATCTTTTTGCAACGTTTAAATCTAGTAAAACAGAATATGTATATCTTGTGCTTTAGGAGTTCGTAATAGAAAATATTTTATATAACAAGTCAGTTTCTTGTCATAAAATAAGCGGCAGGTATATTATATTTGAGTTTGAGTTTAAAATACCTGTAGGCAGAGAAAAAGGAAAACAACACAAACAAACAACCACGTAAATCGTGAAAGATTCTTATTAAGTTTTGTAAGGAAAACTTGTCCCATTAATAATCATGTTATTGATCAGTTATGGAAGCTCGTACTTTACTCGTTTTGAGTTTTTGACATCCCCCCATCGGGTAATTTCACTAGTTGGTTTTTTTTTCTGGCTGTTCAACAAATATCCACTGACATGCAAGAAAATTGATAAATTGCGTCAATTAACTTTTTCACATTATTCGTAGCATATTAAAACAGAATTGAAAATAACGTATATTTGTATTCTGTATGGAACATATGTTTTCAGACTACCCTTTGGATCATTTTGGTAATTATCCCACAAAATAATAACTTTGATAAACGTGTGATAAATTGAATGAGCGTCAAGTGTGTGCGTGTGTGTGATGGTTTCAAAAACTGCAACCGAATACAGGAAGTTTGAACCGCCTAATATTAAAATGAATAGCATAAAACGAGGTACTAGGCCGTGGAATCCCAGGCGATTTTCCACGAACTAATTTCGAAAGCCACGAAACAGAGACCTTTTAATCCCTTGACATGCAGATAAAACCTTAGAATATATGAGGATGAAATTATGGAAGTGTAGGTGAATTTTTTATCATATACAGACAAATATCGAAGGATAGAAGACCTTTTGTGGGAATCGTTGAAGACGAAAGCATTTGGAAATAATCCAGCTTTCTTTACTAAGCAATAGTCGAGTGGTAGCAATGACACCGCCGACAACAACGGTTTCGCGTCTATTGTTTTGTGCATGATCGTCACAAAAGGGATCGATACAGTCCTTTCAACAAGTAAGAATTGAAGAGTGGTTGTGATAAAAAAGAGTTCGTCTAATGGATATCACAGCTACAAAAAAAAGCTCAGCCATGTGAATATTCAGGACAAATGTAACGACTTCATTGTTTGTTTGATTGTTTTCTTTTTAACAGATTTATGTGTGGAAATTTAATAATGTCAAAATGGACATTGGCCGTAGATCGGTTGAGCGGGCAATTGTGGGATTCTCATATTGTCAAATGAGTGGTACATTACAACAAGCTTATGAATATGAAACATTTATTTTTGCAATAATTTTTCGTTAAACATGATTTCTCAATGTAAAATTGAATTTCCAGCAATATAGTTAGAAGCTGGACAACGTTGTATTACTACTACTACCATTATTATTATTATTCTAGTATTGTATTCGAGCAACGGCGCACATCATTGAATTCCTCCCCTGTTGCCAAACACGCTTAATATCGTACAGTCCTCTCTCCCATCATCAAGCTGTGGGGCAGCAACGTCTTGTATTGTCATTACATCGGATGACGGTATTTGGACATTGTGTGCCCCCGTTCGGGATATCATTGTCTTGAGCGTCTGCTTTTACGACTGGATCGATAACAACATCATCGTGGTCATTTCCATTCGAATCTACATACACATTCGGTTGGGTTTTATGGGGAGCACAAGCACCATCGAAACGTGTACAATATGGGAAAAGTCGTCGTTGCGGAAGTTACAAATGACATCGTTACAGGATGTGTTCTAAGGGTCGTTCCATGCCCAGCCAATTACGTTTAAAAATGCGCCCTATATTGTTCGCTAGCGTAAGATGACACTTTCGGATATTTGTCATCCCTTGAACGACCCAGCACGTATAACAGCGGACTAGAATATCACCAGCCCTTCATAATTTGAATTAATAGTAAATCATCAAAGAATTTTATCTATAAAATGAATTGCAATTGGATGTAATTAGGAATAGTTGTGGTGAAATAAAATCTTATTTCGAATCTTTCCACGAAGGAAGACTTAACGATCGTGTTGTGGTTTCGTTAGGAACCAGACACACACACAGAGGTTGGTCGGTTATTGGGGGTTGTGCGATCTAACTCCTAACTTAGATACATAGTGGTGTTGTTTGGCTTCCCTTGGAAATACGATCCGGATTAAAATTGGCAATTCAGGTGCATTTTAAGCTTGTATTATTATCCTCACGAGAGCTATTGCTAATCCCTTCTCCGTTAAGACGGTTATCCTTGTGTTTGAAATGGCAACATGAAAGCTTTCCGCAATTAAATTTAATATTTTTGTATCTATGCTGCATTTAGGTATTTTATCTGACAAATATTGCTATGTAAATTCAACATATGCAAGGATTTCTTCTTATATATGATACTAAATTAACTCTATATATGCGCAAGATATTGCTTCTTTAATGGTTCAAATAACCTTCCTGTCTTGTTTATTTCTCTAGTTTAATTGGGACGTTTCTTTAATAACTTCCGCCGTTTTACAGAAGTGGAAATTTATATTAAAACTCACACAAAGAAAATTTTTAAATTTCTCATTATTAATAATTGCTTTTTCAACGTCACAATAAATCAAATTGTTACAAATTGATTTCAGAAAGTCAACTGTAATTTTGCCAACAAGTTTCAATAAAACTGGCGACATATAATCGAACGAAGATAGTGATGTGTAACTTAAATTGCCTCGACATTTTACCGTTTTTAAAGTAATGTTGATGCATTACCGAGAAAGCCTCATAACATACGGTACAAAAAAAAAATTGTTAAAAAGAAATAATGCTCTATACCTGGTAGAGATTTATTATTCAATTTTTAGATTTGATCCAAAACGTTTCACGTTGTGTAGTTCGTGTTTGGACAGAAAAAAAACTTATGAATTTTATGTTATTTTTATATATATTTCTATTTATACAACTCAAGGATCATTTACTGTACTGCTATCGATAATAACACGCAACTGTCGTAATTCCTCAAAAAACCTCAATAAAAACTTGTCTGAATTACATAGAAAACGAAAAAAATCGAAATCTGTTTGAAATTTATCTCGCCCGGCGCATCCACCAAAAATGACTAGTCACTCAACTAAAACGTATTGAAAATATTCTACACAACCAGGATGATATATTATGATAAGTATACACAAGTGTTATCAGTGTGTTGTCACACAATTTTCTTTTCGTCCATAGATGAAAGAATTCTGAGAAACTCCATATTTTACGATAATCTCTATTGTAGTCTGCTTGCTTGAAGACATTTTAGTGGTAAGTGGTAACGGGCTAGTTTGAATACATTACGACCACTGTGTTGTGATCACTACTATAAAGTCAGTTTAAATAATTACATACAAAAGTTTATTTATTGTATGGTTAATGTAGAAAGTTAACAAATGATGCGTGTTGCTGCTTATAGAGAAAGTCCTATGGGAAACGTAGTAGTAAAACCAACTGTTTGTGGGTCAAAATGAACGTCTTGATATCGTACAGTACTAGATAACAACCGTAGAAGATGTTCACTGATTTTACGATGTTATATAACGATAACTCTTGTTTTATTATTGCGTATATTCCCAACAGTTATCAATATTGTATAAAGTTTTTTTATTGTTCAGGTGGAACTTTATTAATAATTTTTATGAAGAAACTCGACTTGAGTTGAGTGTATAAAACATTAGTCAATACAATATCATCAGCAAACAGCCATCGATTTACAACAATGAATTGTAACTTTCGTCCGTATTCAACCCACATTTCTATTTCAAGTAAACTGATCATTTTTCGAAATTAGTCGCTGAAAAGTGACATTTATTTACAAGTACAAGTGATATGGTTGTTAACGTGTACCATTTTTCTTTTAATCCCATTTGTTGAGGATGAACTGATTACTTTTTTAGCGCCCAGTAAAAAAGCACTACAAGCTTTTATTAACTCTCATCGAGTTTCAAAGACTGATTGGGAAATAACGTTGTTTATGTGCGGTTTTCATTTGAAGAGGGTGCATAACGAACGGCCATTTTTTTTCGGTTTTTTTTTTTGTACAAAATTTATGATGCCTGGAATTTCTTTATTAAAATAATTGAAATAGCAACATTGACTTGAGAGAGAGTGAGTTTTTTACTTTGAAACCGAAAACACGTCAATATAATGTATAAAAAAAAATGAATCGTTACTCGTGAAATTTTTTTTCCCCGGTGGAAAAAATTGAAAGAGAAATGGAATAATTCTTGAAAGCTCTACCATCAAAGCTTTATACTACCCAGTTGTAGAAAGAGGAACAGGGGAGACCGGAAAAAAAACTTGCTTTTGCATTTCAGTTGTTGATGGTATATGTCTGTTTTCTTTTCCTATACATGCAACGCAATTGGGGGCGCATGGATTTGAACGAGGATTTTAAATCAAATTGAATCATGCTCTAGCTTTATTGACAATTTTATTTTTAGTTCTAGAAAAGTCAATTACTGAAGTTAATTTAAAGGATCGATGTGTATTTCTGTTGAGATATTTTGCGGTATTATCGATTTTTTTTTAAATTAGTTCCGATATCCACCAGGATCAAGTGATTTAATTTCACGAATTAACTTTCTACATGGGAAAGTTATCTATAATTACATCATAGTTTTCGTTATGCAATAAAAATTCGATTGTCTAGACCAGTGGTTTCCAACCTTTTTGTACCTGCGCCCCCCTTAAAACAAAAAAAC
>JAZBHA010000676.1:37645-48691 GCA_037464855.1 Iselma pallidipennis
AGGCTCGCAAAATAATATTAAGAAAAAGCAGCTATATTAACTTACATCAACATATAAAAAACAACTTGTATTTCCGCGTAAAATTTAATAATTTTTCAATTTAACTTCAAGTTCTATTCACATTGTTGTGTGTTGATCATAGAGACTGACAACTTAACTTTTATTCTAACGAACTTATAATTAACCTTCATTCAAATGCTTGACCCCCATTGACCTAACCATCAGACAATGGTCTACTTGAACTATCAAAAGGGATATAGAGAGAGAGTGCGTGATTCATTCAATTTTACGCTATAAAAGAGCGAGCCCCCCTAGTTTTATTGTTAAGATGCTAAATTGAATCTACTTGAATGTCTCTTTATGTGTTGGGTAACGAAAGAGTGGAAGAAAAAAATCAGCGGAAATATTGACCACACAATGATGAAATTAAATTAAATTTGCAATTCTTTAAACCAATTATGTGTTACGACGACTGTCCAATATATTTTCAAGTTAATCATATTATTGTGAAAGGAAAATATAGTTCCACATTATGTCTTTCTGGATAGGGTCTTGACGACTAGGACCTGCCTAAAATGTTGACTTTCGAAAACAATATTACACATACTACTCTCTATACATACATATTTGAATAGGACGGAAATATTGCAAGTTGGCCCCGTCACGTCGTCATGGTAATTTAGCTCTTGTTAAAAGGAGACGAGAAGTTGGTATAGGAGCCGTGTAGTTCACTCCTTAGGACATACATACATATGCTTGAGGCGACACATAATATAATAGACTCGTGATGACTTTAGAACTGTAACGGCAATCATCATCATTTCCTTAGAAGATTTACAGTTTCCATTAAATACAAACTATACGACTATTATTTACCTGGAAAAGCGACACGTCGTGGCGGCAAATCGTGGCGATAGCGACGGTCCCTTTTAATATTTATGCAATTATGGTGTCATTACAAAACTGTTACCGCCAACACTTCAAACCGACTAACATCAATATTGGCGATGCGCCAACATGTATATGGTAATATAAGATAACTTGCATGGAATCCGGCAATTTAAATAGACATGAATTTTTAACCTAATCACGGAAACTATGACGGTGTTCGGAATGTGGACGGGACTGAGAGGCACGATAAGCCCTCCTATCAATAATGTACATGCAAAATAAAAAAAACATCCAAAACACCAACAACAACAACAGGAAAAAAAGGTCCAATGTAAAAATACTACCGCTTGAATACATGAGAAAACTAAAGATGTTTAAAAGCGTATGTGTGTGTGTGCTTGTGTGGAAATGAAATGTTGGCAGGTCAGCATTGAAAACGCAATATCGACATCCTTTTGTCCACCTGTTACACCACTCGACGCTCCCATATTAAAAGACCTTCTCTGTTACGGGAACGTGTGTTTGATTTGCATGTTCTGTTTGTTTATAATCCGTTTGTGTAGACCAAAGAGGCTATCAATAGTGGCGACCAATCGTTTGAAACAAAACCGATTCACAGCGAAAAAAAAACCGTTTTTGATCTGAAATCTAAGTGATATGAAAATACTGATAAATCGATAGAGTTTTTCGAGTACAAAAAGACCGCATTCACTTGTAACTATTTAGATAACAATTGTAAAACTAAGCTGCTTTATATAAATGTAGTGACTGGATAAAGATTCTACTTGAACAATAATTCTTCACTAGATTTTCATTGGTGTTAGCTAACCCTATCTATTAAAGTATTTTTATACTGGTTTTTTCACCTTTCCGCTATAAAAAAAGGAAAAAAAAAGACTGGATGATATCAACAATAATCTGTCGGAAAACGCTTTTAAAGTGGGATATTTTTAAATTTATATGAAAAAAACTTGATAACTCACCTAAGTTTAGCTACAATTTGTTAGTTCCAACGTTAATTCCATTTGATGAATCTGAAAGAAAAAAGATTGTTTAAAGTATTTGACATTTTTTATTTAAACTCAACGATTTTGCTAAGATAACAGTTATCCACACATCGTACTAAGTAAACCTGGTGTGAAATCCTTCTTGTGAATCGGTACCAAACAGGCATAAAAACGTACTGGCAAGCCGGATATAAGCGGATTTCCAATGGACAAAGGATAACCTCCCGAAAAGATGCAAAATGGTCAGTGACAAGGTGATTTTATTATAGGAAGAACAGAATTCGATATTTGGCCAAAGTGTGTGAACGAAAGAAAACCATTTATGGAAACCTTTATATGAATCGAAAAAGATTTTACATAAAATTTCCCCGGCGCATCCACCAAACTTGCACGAATCAAATGTCTTGATTGTTTAATAAATCGTTCAGTTCCTATTAATCAATTTCAGTTCTAAAACAGAAATGGAACAATAAATACCCAGCAGTAAGTCACGAATTAAGTTTTCAATTTCATTAAATTTAATGGAACTTCCGGATTTGTTAAACGTTCTAAATGACTATTTGTTAGAAAGTGTTAAATGATTGTTGGTAAAGTTGTCGATCTAAACAGAACCACAAAGTATTCCAACAATTCCACCAAACAATACATCTATCTTGTATTGTTGGAGATTTGAAATAAATACACTCCACTAGAGGCTAACCGCTCATGTTTATCAAGTTTACTAGCAAACAAATTAAGTTCTACTCATGGAGAAAAATTATTGACGTTCACTTTAGAAAACTTGATTATAACTAGATAAAAGTATAAAAGAAATATCTTCTAGTTTGATTTTGTGCCAGTTGTAATTCAATCTGATTTCTTGTTAGAATTGAATAAAATTCTATTCAATAATTAAGTTTCTTTCCCGTACAAGTCTACTAGATAAAAAGTTACAATGCAAATTTCTTGACGTATCTGTCCAGTTAAATTTTAAACAGAAGATGTAGAGAGAATATGTAGAGGTAACCAAAGAAATTATAATTCCAACGGAGGAGGGATGGTAAAAAGGCAAGTTCTAATGAAACTTGACATCTAATATCCAAGCCTGAATTACATAAGACCTGTTCGTTTCTCGAAACTTTTATGACCGGGTTAGTGTAAGAAAACTACTATTATAATGGAAAGGACACACTTATCTAAGTTTCAAAACAACACACGAACTTGTAGTGTTGACAGAGTTTAATTTGATCTAATTTGCTTGTGTTCTACACGTTACATATGTGAGTGTTACATCTAATTACCTTTTCTCTACGTTGTACAGTCTAAACTATATGTATTTTTGTTGAGACCGGCTTCGTACGTTGTGCTAACAATTAATGCTTTCTAAATTTACTTTAGTGTACCTCTACATTATTAAGCCCCAACTGTATCAGAATTTTAAAATGAATCATGTGTCATCAGTAATACTGCAACGGTTTTCAGTCTTCCTTGACTTACTCTTGAAACTAAGCTCTTATACGACCAAGATCTATTTGAAAAATGAAGCTATTTATAAACTGGACAGATAAAATGGATTGATTATAGATGAGACAACGGCCATGTCTCTTCAGTCTTCTTGTTGTTGTCAAATATGCCACAAGCATCTTGAAGGACGCAGTTTTAGGTATTACATCCCAGTCACAAACCACAATTCATCTTCGTCGACACATATGAACCGTACGGGACAGAGATACGTGGAGAATTTGCAATAAAGATTCCGTCCATAACCAGAACAATGCGTCTGTCAGAGATCTCTCTACACCTGTTCAACCGACAGCAACCATTTGTCTTCAGGGTAAGCTTTGATCATTTCAACTTGCTATACCTATATGTAATGGAGGACAGCGGTATGGTATGGTATCCGTTCGTACGAAGTTCCGGCTATTCAAAGGCCATAGAAAGCCTACGAGAATATGTTTAGTAATTACGGGGGGTATGTGAACGATGTGCCTAATTGCAATTGCCAATTACCTGTCCAATAATGCTCCAATTAGTTGCCGAAATTTACCATACAGTATTCATGTAATTCGCAATAATGGACCTGTGAGCATGATCAACAGATAGAATCAACAAAGATGAATTTTAAGCATGAAAGATTCCCGTCGTCATTTCCGGACTGATTCGGTTGGGGGGCAATTGAAAATCCTTTTGTAGTGAAACGGACACGTTCTCATCATGAAACGCGTCAGCAAATCGAATTATCACAGCTAGGCGTTGGTGGTGCTGCTGGTGGTGGTGGTGGATCACTTTAATTTCTTGTGGGGATTCAGTTAATTGGAAAAGTTTTGTCAATTTTAATTTCGACGACCGTCTCCGTGTCTTTATAATAATTTTGTTCGTGTTTTCTCTTCTAGATTGGGTCATTCTTTCAAACATAAACTCCATCTTCAAGATTTATTCTCAGCAATGTTTGCATCGGAAATAGCATCGATTTGAACAGACGCGCGACATACTGACGACGCCAACATCTTTCAAGTATATTTTTCGTTTCTTAACACAACGATATGGTATTTATAAAATATTGAATTGATAAAAGTAGCACACACAATATTGTTCCCAATAGACATTAGACAGGACTATTCTAGACAATTTATGAATTACTCTGGTTGTAGATTTACTGTCACTATATAATCTTCCTGCCTTAATTTAGATCCCATTTCCATTTATCACTTTGATAATATAGAGTGTCCTAATTTAAAGACAGGACTCTCTTGGATGATATTTTCAAATACGTCAGTACTAAAACCGCGAAAAGCCAAAATAATTTATAAAATATCAGATATAAAGTAATTCAGATAACTGCAAAGTAGAGTGTTATACACATATGACAAGATATCGGTTTAAAGAAGCAAGCCATCTATCTAATTCCCCGAGTGAGTTCTTTTAGTTGCTTTATTTATGTTACGGTTCACCATTAGATGATGTACCAGATGCAGGATTAACTCTAACTAGAAAGAAACACGATCAAAAAAAAAAGTCTTATTAGATTGATCATGATACAAACTTTCCGGAAAACTTGTCAGTTGTTTATTTACTTTACAGAGGAATTTCCAGTCATGTATACGTAATTAGCTCTGTACATGTCGAACGAAACAGCCCCCATACCTATCTATATGAGAAAGAAATCGCACATATGCAACGCCCAATATGGGTGGCAGCTGAATTTCATTCATTCTAATTAGTTAAGGCACAGACTAAGATACGGCTTTGTATTTGGAGATGTGTTTGTGTAATCAGGATTATACGGGACGACAGGCGAAATGGAAACACGTGCTCTCTCTATACTTTCGAGGTCCTGTACGTTTCGCGAAGAAAACGAGATTACGTTAAGTATAAGGGATGGTGGAAGGAATTCACTTTACCCCCGCCTATTTCGTGTAACCGTGTCTGCATAAATTAACATATTCTACAGTCGAACAAACTACTACAAGCTTTCCTCTGACACCCAAAGGACTAAATCCTAGGTAGTTTCTCGCTTTTTTTATTCAACTGGAGATTTTTTTCTAAACAATCACACAAACGTACAAATAAAAAAAGTGTTAGCATTTTTTTTTGGAAATCTTTTAAATCTCCAACCTGGTCCCGTCATGGTTATTTGATTTTTGAATGTGGGTCAGGAAACCGTAAACATAAGACACTTATCCCTGACATCCCTACGATACCCTTCGCGGACGAAATCTAGAGAGATTAATTCTGAGTGCGCACCAGAGTCTGAGTGAAATAAAAAAAGATTGTGTAAGAGTCAGGTCTCGAAGTTTTCATATGGGAGTTGGCTATAAAACTAGCTCGAATCAAATGATGAAGAACGCCTATAATATAAAAAGAGTTTGTGAGCTTTCATTTCTCATGGACGGTTTTTACTTTGAAATGGACGCAGCTTTTCCAAGACTCTCTATTTCAAATACATACGCACACCGAGAAAAAAGTATCTCTCTAATATCTTAGTAGAAATATCGCTGACACTTTATCAAAAAAAAAAAATTTACCCTTCTTTTTTAATAGAGAGACGTACTACATAATCAAATTTCAAAGAAAAAAGCGGCGAGTCTTTTGAAAATTAGCCGGGACACTCTCGACACAGAGAGACAGAGAGATAAATCAATAAACAAGATTTCATTTGAACAATTTCACGCTTCTCTTTCCCAACATTTCGCTCTCTTTATGTCATGTGTCCGATAGAAAGACATTAACGATAAAAATATTCAAGAAAAGTTTGATTAGTTAATAAATTTGAAAAAAAAATTGACGGCTATTATATAACAGTTAAAAAATGTGTAGATGTGCATAGTAGATGAGTGGAAGGAACAAAGAAAATATTCTATCCCACAGAATGCTTTTTTGTTCTGGTCTAGTGGCCGTAAATATGAAATATTGCCATTTAACTTTTACGAATATGGACGGGAAAGTGATATTTGTTTTCTGGGAAGTGAAACCGCCGATGGAATGAAAAAAGTTTCCAATAGCTTATTGATAAACTTGTCGCATTATAGAAACAGGGAATAATTTGAGCGAGGCTGGGAACATCCCAGCAGCAACATCACAATTACATTAACTGTAGTATCATAAAATGTTGAAAGCACTCTTTTGGTTGTTTTCCTTTTTTTTTGGTCTTTATTTTATAGAAACCAGTTTATTGATGATAAGTGATTTCACAAAGGATCACAAAATTGATTTTTTTTGCTGAGAAATAACCGTTCGAGATTTTATTATGTTTTTAATAATAATAATAATAATAATAATAATAATAATAATAATAATTAAAAAACGGAAATCATGTTTTTTAATTACAGGCATTTCGTTTATTACACTGGTGTACGCATTAGGGGAATAATTAATTTTATTAATCTAATACCTCTATGTGATCCATTAAATTGCAGCAACGCTCTTTATAGACAAACATAATTAATTTTACAGTACAGACATGCTCACAAATGCAATTATTATGTTTATTATTATCATCGTCATGAATACATACATACAGACAAACACGTGCAAATAGCTTAGGTGCCAGAATGGAACGCATATGTGATTGCTAATACCGCACAACAATGGGAATACATTAGAGAGATACTTTTATTGGTCAAAGTCCCTTACGGGGAAGTAATCACTTCCTGTTGAACCCCGCGGGTATCTTGCATCGAATCCACTCGAATTCCTACCGTGGCCGTGAAACACCTGAACTACCGCTCACATATCCCATAAAGTATCTAACCTCTAGGGATTGGAGGACGTGCTTGTTTTCATCCCTTTCTTATGAAACTTATGAACTTTGGCAAATTCCAACCGTTGGCATCACGATATTAAATGACGCCATTTTGACTGGTAAACAACCAAATTTCGGAAAATACTCGAAGTAGAGAATATGCAACTATATAACATTAGTTGCAATTCAAAGATCGTCTATTTTATATTCACGGCAAATAAAAGTAATACGTTAGGTAATAGGAGGAGATACTGGATTAAAAGCCAAGCCGGGCACTTTGAGACTAGTAGTGGCGGCGACATTGTTGGTCTTGCTTTTATTCTGAATTTATTAAACGGGAAAAGTGAGATCCGCGCTCAGAATATATATCTATACGCAATCGTAGAGAAGAAAAAACTCAACACGTGAACTTTTCTATTAGGTTTTTTTGCCCCATTTGTCATGGAGATTGGTTTTAAGGGTGTTGTAGTTCTGTTGAAATTGGGGGTGGTGGAAGTGACTTGAACACGTCTGGTTTGCATAAAATTCTAAAATCCGTGAACCAAGCCCTCCTTTTTTGTTCAACGTTAAAAGCTAACGTATACGAAAATTGGTCTGTTTTCATGGAAAGCACTTAACTAAACTTAATTATTAACAAAGCTTTAAAGCCCAGATTCGGCAGATGAATGAATAGCATTCACTAAAATGAATCAATTATGAATGAATTCATTTTCTAAATATATATTTATTTATAAAAGGAGAGAAACGGTTTGAATCAGATTCAAATCTATAGTTGAATTGTTCCGTAATGGCCGTTACACGTATTGATTTCACAACAGACATCCACAATCAAAGGAGCAAAGTAAACAGCCACAAGGTACGACAGGACAGATAACAGCGTTGTGATTCGATCCAAAGACATTTTTTCGTCCTCACGTTCGCAATTCATTGTTCCTCGAGAGCACTAGAAAGACGGAGGACAAAAAAAAAATAAGGATGGGAGCTTTTACACCCCATCGCCTATTCCTTCAGCTGAAATGTATCACCCACCGTATCCATCTTTCTGTATGTATGCGAAAGAACTGAACTTTAAGGACATCTGAAAGTTGAGATGAACCAGTTTCTAAAGCAAACCTTTCAGTTTTACTTATCAACACATTAGACTTTAATATCTATTCAAAATGGGAAAACGCGCACTAGAATCGATCCAACTCAAGACTAAATTACACACACAAAAGCCTCTTCAGAACTCTCTATTTCTTTCATAGGGAATTGAAGTTCACGTCTGAAACGGTCTCTTAAATTCGACATTCTAATTTGAACAATTTTTTTTTTGTTGGGGATAATACCATCTGACAGTCGATCATAAAGTTGTGACTCATTGTCAGCTTAATGCGTCCATCGAACCAACACCTATAATATATATAGACTGACATGACAGGTTACGCATAATTTGTGGAACACAGAACAAACTAAATATTAGAGAAGTGTCATAGCACGAACACCAAATTGTGGTTTATATAAAACGAAAATCGTCCACAGGGAGGGTATGATTAATTATTCTGAACGTACGTTGACTGTTACCGCCGCAATGAAAACAAAATGAATTTATTACGTGCCAAATAAAATCTTCATCGCGAATAACAATGATAAAAGATATTTAAAAAAAAAGATACATATATTATATTTGTTTCTTTAATAATGTCAATCATTTGAATATGAAAGAATAAACAAAAGCAATACACAAAAAAAAACGAACAAAATATTTTGCCAACGCATGTATGAGAGTCCCCTAGAGCTCGATCCAATTAAACAGAACATATTCTCATTAACCGAACACGTCTCTGATGAATGTACGTTCACAAGAGGAATTTTTATCCACATCTCAACAATTTGATTTGGCAAGGCAACCACCAACCAATCATCAATTTAATAAATTTTCGGAAACATATATAAGCAACATCAAAAACAAAGAAAAGAATTGTATTATCAGCAATCTGATCACAAAGAAATTTGTCCAAAAATAAAAAAATAACATAAATACTAAAGGAATCCTTTAAATATAAGGCTTTTATACGAGAAATAATTAGTGTGGATACTTGTTGCTTTTTAGTCGTCGAAAGGAAACCAAAATATTCGGGAATTGTGGCTGTAGTTAATTATTCGAAATGACTACCTTTACAGTTGCTGATAAAATTTTCAAATACCGAAACAAAAAGAAGATGATTAAGGTTTTACACGTGTATGTGTATTTATAATTAATTTTAAAAGAGGAGCGGATGATATTTTAAATTCCCCGTCTCATTATTTCTAATGTATTTATATGAATTAGTAAAAATGGTGGATGCGCCGGGCAACAATTAAATATTAAAATTTTGCCCCAGTACTGTGAAACTTGAGTTAACGTATTCCAAACAAACTTGTTGCATGTATGATGGATTAATTAACTATTTACCTGTACAACGGTGTAGATTAATAACGTGTTTTTACTAGTAGAAGTTCATGTACCTACTTGTTGGCTGTTAGATTGTTTATATTATTTTTAAGTTTGTAGTTTAACTACAAAAGACAAGACAATCTTGTATTTTAAGTAGATGAAAATTTTACGATTATTATCTGCAAGAGAGGTACATTTGATAGTCATTTAATTTTGCGTGCCTCAAAGCACCCAACTGATACCTAATTAGACCTGCAATTTCGACAATAGGCCACCGCCCTATACATACTACTATTAGCACGCAACGTCGAGAAACTTCTAAGTAACTTCTCCTTTACTATAGTCGGTCTATCTTGGTGAACAACGAAGCAAAACTCCTTTGCAAACACACAACCCAACACGAACCCTACACGGATAATTGATTCAAGAAACAAAATGTTAGAAGGTAATTACCGGAGAAATCCCGCAAACAGTACGACAGCAAGCAATTCAACCAATAGTATTCAAATTTATTCGTTTATAACGAAAAATGATACTAACAAATCTGAAATATTATTCCAAATGGATACCTTAAAGATATTTGTCAATTGCCATATTTCTATAGATGTTTGAGATACCTAGTTTTTGCTTAATTATAATAAAAGTATCAAGATATAGATGTGGATCATTCTAAAAATAGAACTCTCATATGATATCCGATATGTTACCAAGAAAATGACTGCCATTTTAGATAAACTCTCTAGAAGGAGAAACGGGAAAATTATAAGATACTTTAACCTTCTTTCATCTCCTTCATATCAATCTCGTCACAAATATTCTCTACAGAACGGAAATACTCTCTAACTAGCATGCTATGATTGAAGTTGATGAGTTGAAAAAAAAACAACCTTGTCGAAAAATGTGCAACCATTCTTTAAAAAAAAACATAAAAGCATCTTTTTTCCTGTCACTGTTCGCTTCTATAATAGCCTGAAGGATATAATCATAACAAGACTAAATGAACACGCACTTGAATTAAATTCAGACGGAAAAAATATCGCCTTTTAAAAAGATAAATGTACATTACGGTCGCTCAACTTAATCAAAAAAGTAGCATAGTATTGTTGTTGTATAAATGGATTCTATTCACCCTTACTACTGTCTTTTCGCTTGTGTCACCCTTATACGTCTCAGACTTACATAATAATAACAACTATACCACCGTGTGGCACCTAATTCTCCCGGCCATTAAAGGGACGTTTCGCGCAATGGATCGCGTGCATTTCCTAAGGCGCGGGTGGGTAAAACGCGTGTATCCGGACTATATGCCGTGCTTAAACTATACATAATACCCTCTCAAAAACGCATCAATTCCTCACAAAGTGAATCGTCATATAGGACACGTGCCCTTCGTCGTAAAGTAGTTCTATTGTAAAATATACAGTCATCCAATTACAAGAAATATACACTGACGGACAAAAGTCTACGTACACCATAATGGAGATGAAGTCTTGGTGATTTATATGAATAAG
>JAZBHA010000677.1:0-15627 GCA_037464855.1 Iselma pallidipennis
TTAGTCATTTTACAAATTGACTAGGCATTTCGCGAATTGCCTAATTTCGCACATTGCCGGTAACATATATAAAATAATGCAGAAAATAAAACTATAGGTTGTCCGGTTCAAACATGCGTGAGCCGTTATTTCAATAAAAAATTAACTATAAAAGCTAGATCGCTGAAATTGCAGTGGTGTTATAAGTGGTTGTCGTCCCTGACTATGACACGTTGCCAGCGCTCTGGAAGCATGCTCACATCCCGAAATTCCATTTAATCTTCTGCGAGTTCATGGGGAACCCATTGGAAAAGCAACTTGCTCATACCCAGTTCCTGCTTGAGGATGTTGGGAACAATACTCTTCTATGAACGTCAGCCACTCGATTGACGCAAGCTGTCCTTTAGTTGGTCACTTTTTCATCCTTTTGATGAACAACATGGTGGGCACATCCGGTGTCGTTCCTGCCTTAGTTGACTTTCTGGATCCAATCTGGTGTCATTTGTAGCTTGTAGGCCCGGCTACCTAACGCTGGCTTCAGGTCCTTTTCAAAAGCACTTGCACCTTGTCCTTGCTCGAAGGCCAATTTTGCTATACTTTCGGTGGGCAATGTCGGTCATGGAGTTTTGAAGCGCTTGTCGATCCATTTTTTGTCCGATTCAATTAGCACCGTACAGGCATAAAGCTACGCTATTGCTGACTATCCACACCAAATTTCGTTTTGTTTTGTTGAGTGGTTTGTCTAACACACCTCTAGAGGCCCACGCATGTTTGACCCGGACAACCTATTATATTCCTGAAAATCTATAATAGAGAGCTTTGTCGACAATTCGTCTCTACGTAAATGCTCATTGGAATTTCAGATATTTTGAATAAATTGAAAGAGAATATTAATATTGACAGCTCCAAAATCTAGTTTCATATAATATTTACGACAATACGGTTAATATAAAATTGCATGCATTATAAAATAATTACAGTATGCCCGTCTGTAATTAATTGTTTAATTGAAAACAAGCGGAGCACAAGGCTTTGTGCGATAGTTTTAATAAGAATAATGAGTTTATATAAATTCTAGTGTTTGTATCTATCACAAAGGATATTTACTTTGAATTATTTTAAAGCGAACGGTATTATTGTCTTGTGTTGTCAACTATGTATTGTTGGAACTTTTTCAATTAAAAGCCTTTCATTAGAGAAACTCCCTATTTTGTTGCATAAATGCAGTGTTTTAGGTAAACTATAGAAAACTAAATTATATGTAACACGAAATAATAATAAAGATAATGTACATAGATGTAAATCACTTTGGACGAAAGTTGTCCGTCTGTTGTGCTCAAACAGTTTAAATTGTCAAAGGATACCATCTATCTTTGTGGCTCTGACAGTTTTTCAAGTACATTCAGCATATTTTCCGGGCTTTCACGTAATTACCACAATTATAGAACCAGAATCGACTATGGATAATAACCGAGGTTCTTACAAAACTCTTAGGCCTACTGATAATAATATTCGCTCGTTTCCAAAAAATTCAAATAAATTCAAAAAGATATCGTTTTCTTGGAACTCTAACAATAACCGTTACAACATTGTTGTTATTATTATTATTATTATTGTGAAAAAGTTCTTGATAGAATCAACTTTACCAATAAAACGCCTCATAAATTCCAACTTTTCATAGGATATTTTCATAAAAATTGTTGAATAAAAAGAAGCAAAATTCAATTTACGATTTTGATTGTTAATGGTATTTGTAAATTTTAATAGGGAAATAATCTGCGAACACACCCAACACAGCTACAGTTATCTTTTATATCAATAGAGGAAGAGAGAATTTACGACATCCATAAGTTATCCGGAAAATTTTAGGTATAATAATGCAGCCACGTCAACCAAACAATACATTCAAAGAACATAGCCATACAATAAATCTCGAGACTCTTGAAATTCACCCTGTTGTGTATATCTCAAGAGTAAATTAGCTAACCCAAAACAATTTCGAATTACTAAAGTTCTTTTTTTTTGTCTCGCCTTCCTTTCCGCATCTTTGGATTAATCCCGCATTGGTGCTTTGAGGCACAAGGATTCGTTGGAATTTTATATGGCTCGATAAAAATTTCATTACAACTGAAAATTAGACAAATATAATAATTCCTTAACTTTACCCACTGAAATTGAAGTATTTCCTCTATAGAGCGACCTAATAATAGTTTTTGATAAATTGTTGAAGGTTTAAAGTGTTTTAAATCACTATTTGAAATGATCGCCAATTAGGTGCTCTTCAAAGACAGATATCACTAACAAAATTGTATAAATTCGGATAATTCGTATTGAAGGAGACTTGGAAATTCGCAACCTGTTTCTATCAAGGACAACATCAAGCTTTCTCTCGCCATTGCTCTAATTTTATTTGAAATCCTGTTGTTTTCATCGCTCTCATCAACTCTTATTCACAAGAATTATTAAACGGTCCAATTATCCTTCTATATATCTGTTCGTGTTCCCCTCTTCTTTTCTAATCAACTTGATCGTTATAACAAGAAATGACAAAAGAAAATAAATATAACAAGATGATAGCAGGGATCAGTTGTCCGAATTAGTTAGGACGAACGACGAAACTAATTCTTCCAAAACTCATATTTCTAAACCAATGGGAAAAATTCGAAACACACAACGAAAATTAATAATGTCAGTGAAGAAAGATTCAACGATTTGACATCTCTGACATCTGGAAAAGCTCCCACCATTATTGCAACAATTCGATAAACATGGAAAAGTATAACTATAGGACTACAACAGAGATAAATTCGAACATTACTATGTTTGTTTGAAAGAAGTGGAAAATTTACCATCATCTATATTGTTTGAACGTACATATGTATGTTTGTGGGTTCAAATTTCATCAATAAAACCACCGATGATGGATCTTGAACAGGAAGAATTCAGTGACGCCCACAATATGGAGAGACCTCTCATCATTCATTTAGTGTCAATCGGTTCAAACAACCAAGTTCAACGAGTACAAACAATAATAAAAGGTCTCTCTCTCTCTCTCTCTCTAGAGTAATTATTCATACAGATTACAGGATCATTTTTTTCGTGGTGTCCAAAAGGAAGAAAATTGTGATTAATGATGAGAGATAAAAGACTGGAAATATAGAACCCTAATACATACAAAATAAAGAATAATTAAACACAACGACCACTTTATTTCCATGATTATAATTTTTTTTAGCTTGTTGATATAAACGTGCATGCATAAGATTAAAAGTAATCAAGTGTTACGATTTAGATTTACAACAGTTTTATGAACGACACTATTATTGATAACATCTTTATTGTTGAATGCATTTTTATTTTGCTGTTTGGTATATGTTTTCTCGTTAGCTGGTCTGTTTATTCACAAAAATTTATGGTTTGTATGACAGGAAATTGGGGAGAATATATAGTCAGTAATATGAATAATGTAAAATACAAGTGAAAATTTATTTTCACAACAATTTCTCACAAAACACACAATATACCTATAGATAAATTTTACACAAGTAAATAATTTTTGTTTTAATCTGACAACTTTCGATTTCATTTTTTCGATTAGTATTCTTCTCGTGCAATACGGTTGCTCTTCGATACATAAATCCTCTTTTAAAATTGAACGAATCCAAAAATAAAAAAAAAAACGTACGTGCATAAAACAGAATGCTTCAAATACTACGTTAAATTCAATTAGAAATTTTTATTTAAAGCTATGAGATGGTTGAGTATTTCGGTCAACAAAAATTATTTTTAAACTGAATTCGTAGTAGAAAGTTGTCATCCAGCTTTCGATTATCCCTTTGTGCATTTGAAAGGGCTCAATAGACTATCGGGTTTTTGGATCCTCTACTTCGCTACTATTCAATTTATTGCCGGAAATTAAAGAATCACTGAATAAATCTATGTAGATTCGCTGTGGTTTAGAAATAGTAACAGTAATCCGTAATGTAGTCTGAAGGTATTGATAGAAAATGACTGGCATAGGTGGAAAGCTCTCTCTGCAATTATGATACAAAAACGTACATAAAAGCTCCTTATTTCAACTCAACTGCATACCTATCCGAAACGTTAGAAATTCTGGAATGTCTGACCACTGTCCCGGAAATGTTTTTTATTTCGAACAATGTTACAGCCAACACAGGTCCTACATTAATTAATTATACGAAACAAAGGCTCGGCAATATGTGTTAGTGTGTGTGTGCGTACATTTTAGACCTGAAATTAACATGAATCCTTTTACTATTAACGCTTACATGACCTTTGATCAATCTGTTTTGACATCAACTCTATACCATTGATTTACACAATAATTACCGGTGCATTTCAAGCCCTCACTGGTTATTAGTTGCATACAAGATAGGATGAGGGTTTAAATTGGTTTTAATTTGTTGTTATGTAACATTTGCACTAATAATTGCTGGTAAAGCAATTATTCACATTGCAGGAAAACAACTACAATTAAAATTTAGAGAAATAAAATTGCATTTTAGTCTTTCCTTATAACGATTCGCGCTTATTTTTTTAGTTTGGTTTAATGTCGTATCTCTTGTGGATGAGGTGGTAAATGTATAGGAAATTGATATTTAGAGGAGAAATGCCGCAAAGAATTAATTTAAAGACTTTTTCGAAAGGATAGCGAATGCTTTTAAGTGTTTTCGTTGTATTCTCTGTAAAGGAAAGTGGAAAATAATGAATCCTTAAATATTACATAATTTTCCCTTTCATTCTATTCTTGTTCTTCTTCTTCTTCTTCTTCTACTTCCTCTCTTTCGTTTGAAGAGTTCTGTGATTCGATGTTAAATTTCAAAAGCACTACATTCATAAAAGATTACAATATTTTTTCTTGTTAAATATTTCATTTAATTTTATTTTGAAAATTACTTTTTGAAAATTGAATGAGACTCAAGATATTTCTTTCTTGTTTTCAGTGTGGAACAACAATCGCTAGTATGCTCCATGGGCAATCTGCTAGTCGAGAAAATCTCACCTATATTCAGGTAATTATGCTTCCCTATCCAAACTCATCATCTATTAACTTTGCTTAAATTAAAGTTATGAAAGTTTTAAGTACTTCAACCAAAAAAAAAAAAATTAAATCAGAATAATATGAGGGCGTCCTGTTGAAGTTTAAAGTTAAAATTGAGGACTTCTGAAATGGTTAATTTGGTTAAATTTAGATGGCAGCAGAAGTTTTTAATTCTTGTTTTTAATGAATTTTATAACAGTACGCTACAGCAGGAATATTAGTAGGGAATTGTGGGTGTACGCAGCTAGATGTCGCGCGTAGTTTGTTCAGTAATAGCAGGAATTGCAGGATTTGCCGATTTATATTTCTGATATAACAGAACATTTGAATAATCTGTAGATTTATAGTACATGCTTTTATCTCACAATCAATGGGATTTTTCAAGTGGAAATTCTTTATTTCGATCCATCTTTCTCATACTTCCGGTATAGCTTAGATTTGTACAAATAAAAGTTGATGTCTGAGATCGGTACACTGATTGTTACCTTTCTTTGTTCTTCCAAATTTAGGTATCCTTTTTTGAAAATTTGGTCCCTAATGCTGTATGTACGTTTTTGTATGAGAATCATTCTTATGGTGGCGGCGACGGCGTCGCCCGGGCAACAGGAGCTGCGCCGGGTTAAAACGCACACCAAAATACTGGGGATAAACGCTCTAGTAGTGAGCTTTGTGCGGGAATATCTCATGTGACTTGTGTAATACGTAAATAAACCGTATTTTTGACTAAAAACGATCATTTCCATACAAAAATTTGATATATTTTCGTGTTAGAATGTGATTAAAATGGTCATTTGTTATAAATCATTTTGAAAAATAAAAAAAACAATAGCTTTACAGTATTGATAAAAAAAATTATATTTAAAAATAGGATATTTTTCTATTGTGTAACAGGAATTCAATCTTTTGTATACTTGAATCCTAAATTTATTTTTGAAATTTACGCCAAAGATCCTAAATTGACTGTTTAAAAGAAAAAGTCGAAATGAGAACATCTTAAATTGAAAGTCCTGTCATCTTAAAATCAACCAATGTTCTGACAGCATTTCAATTACAGGTGACACGACCTCATATTGGCAATATTTCAAAGTATAAAGTAAAACAGGAAAAATCTTCAGTTCATTCTCTTTAAAATTTACGACAAAGTACAAGAGAGTGAGAGCCTATTTCAAAGGAAGGAATGTAGTATATAGACACACTTGTACCATCTACTTCGTTTTTGTCAACACTCAAACTTCAATGAGGTCATACCAATAATAATTTACTTTGAGAAAAAAAGTATATTAACTGAATTATGAAGACCATTTTGCTAGAAAATCAAGTTTAAACGCTATCGTTTGATTAAATTGTTTTCTTTAGAAACGTGAGAGCGTTTGTTGAAAACTTACATAAAGAGAGAAAAAATCGATCTTTGACATAGTAAACCTACGGTCGCCTAGGCATCACTGCTACCACCACCACCACTACCAGCACCGTAGGGTATCTCTCACCCTCTCACCATATCGTATCAATTTCTTTTGCAAAACAGGTTTTTATCAAGAGAAACATACATATGTTCTAAATTTGATTGCGGGCGTTGGAAGGATTTCATTGTACCTGAACTACGCCGATGCCTACGATGACGACCATGACGACGACTTAGTAGTAGTCGTCGCGACGACGCTTCCACGATTATTGAAACGCCGTCGTTTCGTGCTTTTACTTTCTTCTCTATCAGTTGGTTTTGAACGAAAGGAAATTGACAAATCAATAACAAACATTAGATCTTATTAATTGTGTTAATAGGAAAAAATATTCGCGGGAAATAAAAATTGCGTCTTAACAACTATATTGATTTGGTTAATTTTTAAACAAAATGATCGATTGGGTATCAATAGTGCGACATTCCAGGCGTCGATTCTCTAACTATATGTATGGAGTTCCGAATAAAGTTCGTAAACGTCGTAGACCAAAGAAACCAACCCCTATAGTTGGCGGTGGTGGTAATGCTTCGAATACAAATCAGACACCGCATACTTCAAACTGTTCCTGTTGCTGGACTGATAAAGTTCAGGTAAATATAAAGGAAAACAACTAAAATTGAGTTCAGTCAATTAGAAATGATCACTTTATTGTTGATTATTTCAATCACGTTCAATCTAAAACAAAATGCCTCAATTTGCAACGAATTATCTTGAAGTTTTCCAAAACCTGGTAACGAGACACGTATCATAATGAACCTAAATGAATCATTAGTTTGTTCAAGTTGAAATTTATTAATAAAACATACCTAGACGTTATTTTCAGTCAGTGTATGTTATATGTCAGAAAATTTACGTACAAAGACTATTGATGCTAATTCCTGTTCGAATCCTTGCAACTTTAAACTACTTTTTATGTAAAATTTTTGCTTCCGGTTTTTTTTTTGCAGAAATCTCGATATGCCGAAGAAGATATGCCACCACCACCATCACCGCCATTATTACGCGAAACAGCCACCGTAGATGGTATCACTCGAAAAGGATCTCTAGAACGCAGTATTCGCAGGAAAAGTTCAATTGATAGAGATCAAATTATTAAAGAAACACATAAATTGGTGAGTTGTATTTGTTTAAGATTCATTATATCGTTTATATAATAATATGTTTTAATTGACATTTATGAGTTGGAAATTAGCCATGAAAATATGTAACATATGACGACGTCTTTGTTAAAATACTACATTCTTCCAGGCGTCAATTTTCGAGACAAAACTATATAGAATTCATTTGTACGAAACGGAAATGCGACACACAATTGATAACATTTAAAGTTGTGAACGTGACACAAGTGTTATCCAGGTGTTCTTTCACTAGATTTTTTTTATGGCAAGTTCTTTAAAAATGGATTTAGTAAACTTCCTTGAGCCTGGATCGCATTACTGGAGTGTTATTATAAACGACTTGACATCCACAGCATTTTAATCAGATAGAAAAAAAAATCGATTATAACTATAATAAACAAAAGTCGATAAATATTTGATTAAAAACGATGGAATCATTCCAATGTTTTAGAATAGAACAACAAAAACCAGACAGGTTATTTTAAATTTTTACAATTTTTACAACAGCAGTTGCAGATTGTTAGTAAAAGGATTTTTCCATTTCAATCAGAGCTTAAGTATTACAACAACTACAACATCAAATTGTAATTAATTGTAGCATCAATGCAATAGATTGGAGATTAATTCAATTATCAATAACAAGGAAAACTTTTTAAGATAAATCTTTAATTCAGATTTTGACGCGGAAAGAAAAAAATCAATTTTTAAATTCTGAGATAAGGAAATTAAATTTTACAGAATTATGTGTCGCTAGAATTCAGTTATAAAACTCAAAATAAATTTATGAATGAATTTCACAAACATGTCAACAATGCTAAAAATAATTTGTTGAAAAAATATTTACAATTGCTTTGCGGTTTTCTTTTTGTATTCTAAATAATTGTTTTAGAAACACTCCAATTCAATTTTACAGCAGGTGAGTCATATCCATTATCAACACAATAATTGTAATTCAATAGAATTGTTTCCCATTTAGTCAACCAAATATTATTATAAATCAAATTACGGTTTCGTATCAATTTGCTGATAAAATTTACTTGGAAGCCTTATCAGTAAGGGAACCTTTTCTACTTTGTCCTGTAAAAGAGTGTAATATTTCTTCCAAAATAATTTATTGGTAATTGGTCAATATGCGAATATGCGCCCAAAACATTGCAGTTCTCACAAATAATTGGGACTCAATTGACAATTAGTCCCTAGATTTTACTATACGGATGCAGCGCACCTCTTGCACCTTTGCAGTTGATGCAGTCCTGGAAAACTGCACTCTAAATCCGACAAATACTGATAACACCGGAGGCACCGGAGTAGTTCCCGTACGACATCTAGTGTAGAACTAGTTGAAGTCTATGCGCAGTTTAGAAAATCCCCCGGTTCCGGGTTAAATTCAATATTTGTTATAGTAGTGGTGTAAAATTTGTGTGTTGTGGTTAAGTAATTCATTTAACAATTATCATCAAAATTAGCGTTTCTATATTGTTTCGTTTAATGATAATCAATTGATAAAAGTACAACATTAAAAATTATAGTAATCGATAAATGTATTTATGGCAAGTGGCACTGAATTTCTGTATTTTATCAATTACATCTCACTTAAAATTTATGTTTATTTCAATTTCTAAAAGGATAATTTTAACCGAAAAAAAATAGATTTAAAATAAATATATAAATCTCTCGATTTTCGTTAATAGATTTCTGATTCTGGTTAGTTTTTAAGAGTCGCTTCATATAAAATAACAAAGAGTTCCAGATTTCTGGATTACAGACGTATATAAAAGAAACTGTACAGACTTTACCTCCTGAACATATGTTTTACAGTGGTGACCTTAAGCGTTGCGACGCCGGCGTCACAACAATCGTTATTGTATAAATCTATATTTAATTTATTCATTGGATATTTCTTTGTATTTATTGATATTTTTGATTCAAATACAGCTTCTCTTATCTGTTGCCATTATTTGAAAACTTTCCCGGGAAATATTGATGGATCTTTTCTATTGACACTGGCATAATTAATCTTTGCTATTGAATAGTCAGTGAAATCTCTAAAATACACATAAATTATATGATATATTTCCATGAACATGACGTAAATTTATATGGGGCAGGAAAAACCCAATGTCTGGTATAATTTGTATTTCAATCATAAATGAAAATCATTATCGCTTTTATTACCAATAATTTCTGTAACAGAAAATAACTTTGTTGATAATATCCCGTTGGTAATTATTGCTATTTTTTTTAGTACGTGATTAGGAATTATTGGCACATGTTTAATATCAGTTTTTCGAATTATAACTTTTTATAAGTTGATTGAAAAACAGCTTTCTGTTAATAAGAGGAGAAGTTTTAATCGCGCTTTCTAGTAAGTCAACAAACAAAATTGATTAAAGTATAATCTCAGCCAAATCTCATATAACTGAACTTTGAATGATGCAGAAATTTTCAATTCGTAAGGGCACAATTTGTCAACTAGAACTTGAGAATCATCAAGGTTATATCGTTTGTAGATGAAAAATTGATGTGATTTTGTGCTTTAATTTAACAAATAACCATCAAAAAGTAACAAGTAATACCTGAAACTAACCAGATAAGTTTCACTAATTATACCACCAACTTTTACTAACAGAAACTTTACAAATAAAAATAGTACGTGAGGTTTTAGTTCTGTGAAAGTTTAACTATACATTTCTCCTAATCTCAACTTGTAAATCTTTGTTTAAGATTATTTCTTTTTTACATTTCGACTGTAAATGATCTATTTTTTTTTGTCTATTCTGGCATTGATCCAAACCCCAAAAGCACATCTATTTCGCACAGATGTTAAAATGAAAATGTTTAGATTCATCGCACTCAACTTCCATAAAAATCCATTAAATAAATAGCTGGTATAGCTTATTATACATTAAAACGAAACCAAAATAAATGTTGCAACTGTACTGTAATTATACGGAAGATCTTAAGGAGGAAAAATTACAACTAATAAATTTCCTCTGCTTAATTGTTTTCCTGCAAAAACTTTGTGTTGTTGTACATTTTTCTGGCGCATACTTCAAGCTGGTTTCGTATTATGTCATAATTTCAAATCATTTTAAATTATGGTCCCTAATCGATACAAAGCTTCTTTTAAGAGCTTTCTGTAAAAGCTCGATGTGTTAAAGCGCCATCTCTAACATGGAAGCTGTACGTTTTGATTGTGTTTCATAGACTGTAGGTGGCGTCAGGTTTCGTTGATTTCAAACATTAAAAAAAACCTGAAAAGTTTGCATAAGTATGCCCCCGATTATTCGCCATTCAAAAGACATGTGTTCATTGTGTCCAAGAAAAAAGTCACTCTCAAAGAAGGTAGTTCGATTTGATTCCGTTGTGGATACCTTCTCCATATCCGATACGATCTCCCTGAAAAAGGTAAGAATTGTTTGTAATTTATCATTATTATCATCATCATTGTTATTATCATCGTTATTATTACTATCATTATTTAATAATAGAGTAGCAAAGATAATCAAATATAAGGGCCTAAAGAACAGAAAAAAGATTCGGTTAAATTTCCTGCCACCGGAAATTGTGGTCAGTTCCGGTGATTTCAACTGGAGTAGTAGATTGGACCTTTTCTCCTCAAGTAAACTTATAATACACAAGCCACTTGAATACAACAGGATAAAGAGAAGAGGGAGAAAAAATACTTATTTTAGTGTATGTTATATAATACTTGTCAATGTTTTGAAAGCTTTCAAATAAGTCTTTCATGGTACCACTTCCAATGCCCAAGTAAAAGTTAAATAGATCTTACAGGGTACATGACAGATGCCAGTTTCACTAGAAACGTCATTTTTTCCTCTATTATTTGGGTTGGAGTGATATGATGATAAGGTAGCCAAATAAAAGTGGCAGCTTAGAAACGTTTTCCAGTGAAAAATTCTTTAATTTTTTGTTAGATTCTTAGGAATTGTAGTGAAACACCGTTGTTTGTATTTTCTAGTTTTGGACCAACGTTTCGTTACCGTGTGCTAACTTTCTCAAGGCCTCAACGTTGGCCCAAAACTAGAAAATACAAACAACGGTGTTTCACTGCAATTCCTAAGAATCTAACAAAAAATCAGAGATAAGGTGAAAATAATCATAAACGATTCTTTAATTTCTTTTGAAAATTTGAAATTGTACGGTCGCTCTAATATTAATATTGATTCAAAATATGCCCCCATATAATGGGATATAATAATAATAATAATACTAATAATGATAGTAATATAAAATAACTATATCTTTACGGTTAATTTCATAGACCTATGTTAATTTGATACAGTCTGTTGGTTTCAAGTGGTTGATCCATAAACGACAACATCAAAGTCTTCTGGTATCACTGTAATAAACCAACCTCCGAACCGGATGGCTACTATCTACAACGATCATAATAACAAGTAATTTCAAGTAAAAACAGACTCCGTTAATGAGTTACCGTCAAATTTTCAAACATTCCCCTCATAGCTACTAAAACCTATTAACCGGAAGCAAATAATTCGAAATTAAAATAATAAGCTCTACGTTGAAATTTATGGAAACTTTAAAGCAACTACCGAATTCCACCGTACCTCTTTAGAGAAAATTTTGCATTTTTATGTTATTGACAGTAACCACTTATTTCGATTTTATTTCTTTATATTTTCCAATAGGCATCTTTTTGTTCTGTTCTTGACGCCCTCTCGCCACCATACTCCACATCTGTGGATGTCGTAATTGAATACGCATATACAGCTTTTCGTCTACAACCAACTGATGGCTATTCTCGGTATTATTTCCGAAATTTCTTGTATTGTGGCGTGAAATATATAGGAATCTGGTTAGTGTCAGTTTTTCAATAACAGACGCCTTAGTTGCGAATCCTTTCATTGATGGCTTGTAATGGCGTTTTTGTCTCAGGCTAACATCTTCTTTACGATAGAGGAAAAAAGAAAAGGAAGAATAGCACAAAATTATGGCTCTATAGGAAATTGTGTTAAATTTAACGATAGGAGCAAACATTTGCTGATTCGTTATTTTTTGTTGTTGTCGTTGTTGTTGCTGCTGCTGTTTAGTGTTGTTGTTGTCTTGAGTGCCGATTGTTTTTTATTATAGAATGAAAATCTTTTCCAACAGTTTGCAGTTGTGTTTAAAGTAATATTCATGAAATTGCATAGAATATGCAATTAAGGTTATTGCATCCTTGCACTCCGTTATGTATTGTGAAGTTGATTACAGTTGTGTAAGTATGTGCATCCACTGGCTGGATGGTGTGTATGCACGAATCCGATAACAGATGACTGACGAACAGGATTAGAGCTATACATTAAGGATTCTCTCCACCATCGCATTATATTCATTCCGATGGAATTCTACTACGACTACTACGATCGCATTTGAAAAGATGAGTAAACTCGATCGTATATACACAGAAAATAATATAAAATCAACTTTTTGGCTTAAAACATTTATCTTCAAAACAATACAGAATTGATTAATAAAACTAATTTACGTATAACGTAAAGTTTATTTGAAACTTTGTTTTGTTTAAATGTAGACAATTGATTTTAGAAAGCTTTTGAATTTAAATCAAAACAATATGAACACATAAACCAGTTGATGTGCCAAAGAGAATTTGTCCAGGACTTTTAAATCAAATAAATTCATTACAGTTGAGAAAATCTTAATATTTTCAACATTATACCGTTGACTGTAGCTTTGTTTGGCTTACAATTACTTATAATTAACACAACACAATGTTTTATTTACTACAAGTCAACTTCAGCCAGATTTAATCAAAACTAAATACTGCATTTCTCATAACTGAAATTATTATTGCATAATTGCAGTAGTGTTATGCATTTTCATCTGTTTGCATTCGCTTTTGTTTGAACAATCTCTAGAAAATGAAGAACTAGCTATTCGCATAATAATACAACGAGGAGATGTGTTTGTTTTTCAACTACACAAAAAAACATAAAAGCAGAACAATCTGGGAAATAATTTAATTTCATATCTTGTGTTACGTGAAAGCATAACGATCAAAGAAATTGTATTGCATATACCTATTTTAATTATTAAGTAATAACTTTTCTGTCAAATATGCTCGTTACACAGGCTAATCAAAACTGTCACGTGCACATTTTCTTCAATATTGACATAAATGCAACGTAGCACAAATATGTTGACATCCTATTTGAACACACATTTTCCTTCTCCCTGATATATTTTGCGTCAAAATTGTATCCATTGACGACTCAGCATTACGTCAATATACTATAGAATTAATAATGTCTATTTCTGAAATAAGGCAAGATTTTTATGTGAATCACATTCCGTCCCTAAATCAAATAGAAGAAGAAGCACTTTATAGATGTTGCTGTAACACCTACACTTAAAACACCTTCAATATTTAAAGCTTAAAAGCAAGACATGTCGATAAGTTTCGACGTGTTATGAAACGAAACATTCTTTAATTTTCCATAAATTTAACGAAAAACGTAAATCGTATGGGATTATCTACCTTTAAGGAAGCAGCTCATAAATTGTTAACATTTCATCGGAATAATGGTTAAAACATAAATCGTTCTCGACTAGAAAAAAGACAATTTTAGGCATAGATTGGTTACAGGAAAAATTAATTCTAACGAAACATATTTTTATTCGATTATTTCTTATACAATAATTAAAGTGAAATCCTGTCACTGCCATTTCATTCCACAGAAAACCAATAATACGATTTCGTGATCGGAAATATAATAAAATCATCAAAGTCAAATAAATATCAGGTAGTTTTTGGTTCGAAATTGTATAATCTACTATTCGTTATAATGGAAAATTAATGGCGTTGATTTATTTTATAATTTTTTTTTAATTAATCACCAATCATTAAAAAAGAATGGAGAAAGTTGGTCTCTTCGCATAAATGGGATTAATTAATAATTGCGGCAGGTGTAAGAGTACGTTTTTCGTAATTCCTTTGAAGTGATATAAAAGCACCACAAACATCGTCTAAGTACTTGGAAGTTTCCCTTTTACAAAAAAAGGGCGGTGAGTTACTGGCATTCTTATAACTAGGCGAGCTTTGAAGTAAATGAAGTTTTTTTCCATATAAAATCTATGTTGCTTTGATTATTCCCTGCGTAAAATATTGTACTTCACAGTAGTTAGTTCTGAGAAATAGAGGTCGCGGCAAAAATGGTGGATGCGCCGGGCGAAATCTGCAGAAGAATGGAAAAACAAATTATTGTTGTTGGAAGAAGAAATGTTTAATTATGTTTTCGAAAGGGAAACAAATCGTATACTAGTTCATTACATCTCGGCAACTGTTCTCTAGGGAAATTATGCGGTATCAGCTCATCAACTTCATCGAATTCATTAATGGTTTGCAAGTGAAGTTTCGCATTAAATACTACAACATTCAATGCAAACAAATCTATGAAGTTTATATTGTTCTGGTTCCGATTTAAAAATGTGTCATCCTGTTCATTTCTTGATATCGACAAAAAAATCGAAGAAAAAGTCAACAGTTTCGAAAGAGTGATAAAAAATTATTATTGTTGATCATAAAAATGATGGAACCACGCATAACTGTTGAAACAAAACAAATCAAAGAAAAACAATTTCAACGGACAAGTATCAAATAAGAAACGAAAATATGCATTGGCTTCGGTTGAAAAGTTTTGAAAAACGTTTTTTCTTGTAATCTAGAATTTATCCTAGTGGTAATTCGTGGATTTGAAGTTAAAAAAAATTAAAATTGGTTCTATTTATTATATAATATTCATTTCATGCTTCATATTTTCCAGTTCCT
Source organism: Iselma pallidipennis (assembly GCA_037464855.1). NCBI lineage: Eukaryota > Metazoa > Arthropoda > Insecta > Coleoptera > Meloidae > Iselma > Iselma pallidipennis. Next base: position 15,433 of record JAZBHA010000677.1, read on the forward strand.
TTCGGCTGAAGTTCTAATAAATCACAAAAACAAAGAGAGAATGTATGACAAGTTTTTTCTTGTTGCCAGTGTTAGTTATTCTCGTATATTTACTTGTTCTTGTTGTTTGTATTTATCAAATATCTCTCCCCTAAAGGATTTCGTGTATCCTGGAGAGCTTTAATAAATTAGTATTATTTTTTCGTATCCTTGTCT
>JAZBHA010000677.1:15650-27138 GCA_037464855.1 Iselma pallidipennis
CCAAAAGTTTTCAAAATTAATTTCAAAGACGAGATTGTCTATATATGCGTCGTTCCTGTGTTATTATCGTAAAAAGGTAGAGTTGCGCTGTTTTGAAGCGTTCCAAAACAACCGGCAGCGTGCTCACAGCATCCCTTCAGTATTCAAGCTACTATTCGAGGGTGCGTCACGACGCTATCTAACTAATTCAACGATCGTTTTTGGCCAATCTTGAAATAGCACGTATAAACAGTTTATTTCAATTTATACAATAAAAGATATGAGTCGAAGAAGAATTTTTCTATTGTTATATGTTGTCAGGTGTGTGTGTTTGTGAGTGTGTGTGTCAGAAATGGTATATGTAGTGTTTTAGTGTGTAAATGTGTGATAATTTAATGATGGGCTTCAATGATAAAAAGTTGAGGAGATTGAGACGTTTCCGATTTTTCGGACGTGCTAAAGTTTACTTAATGGTCCGATGGCCTATGCTGGTAATATCCAAATTGTAGTTTGAAATTATTTATGGAACAAATGTCTCAACTAATTGTAAGATAAAATAACGATAGTTGAAATTAAGAGCCATAAAATAAAGGATTGAAGCCTTCTTGATAAATTACTTCAATAGTTCCCTGTTATGCTGGAAATTATTGGGCCAGAAATTGAATGATTGATTTCAAGATATTTATTCGTCTATTGTTATAATAATTGAATCGAGATCTCCCATGTTTTGGACGAGAGAAACACAAATGTTATTGTCATAAAAATGAATGTTCAAGACCAAATCCTCGGAAATTGTTTAAAAACCCGTATACCATCTATGTAGAAGACAGATAAAATATGTTCACGCATTTCTACTAAAGTGTATTTGTATGATAAATTATCACGTACTATCCATGTGCCGTGTCGCATTCTCTCTCTCTATAAAAAACACTATAGAGTGGGTTCTAATACCCGTAACCAAGTTTTTTCGAATTTTCTCCTTTTTTTTTGAAAGTAGGATTTGATTTAAATTCAAACTTCCTCGTCCACGATTTCCAATTTGAAATATTTGAAAAGTTAAGCCATCAAACACAAACATCTATTTGTTAATTTTAACGAAATCACATCATTCGAGATCAACGATTTCTCTCCCTACTTCGTTATCATATCAAATATAAATTTTATATCTCACTCACTAATAATTGCTGCCATATTTTATGCTTATTTTTGCCTAATTACCTTCCAAACACATACACACAGAGAACGAACGTAATTCAATTCAAGCTGTCGTTTGACGGAGCTTTTCTTGAAGTTACTCATTTGGAAACCTATAAGGAATGACGGTGGATGCTTTAATACTAATTTAACCGAGAGAGGGAAAACTTTCAAATTGCAAATTTGTCTCGTTGACGCTGATGCTCTTGTAAAAGTGGTTAAATCTTTTCCCTTTTTTATTTTAATTGAACATTTAAATTACCACCTGTGTGTGTGTGTGTGTGTGTGTGTGTGTGTGTGTGTGTGTACCCCAAAAGTTGTTATTGTCAAATTAATAGGTGGATTATAAATAAAATCCGGCTGAAGGCAACTGTGTGCTTGTTATCAAGGAGAACTTGTCACATTGACATTGTTATATCCGAACTTTTTCTGTTATAAAAGTTTGTTTTAGCTTGTTATTGTTGTTGAGCTGTTTACTGACAAAAAAAAGTGTTCCTTAATTAAGGGAAAAAAATTATACGATCATTATTTGTTTTGACAAGAAATATTAAACTTGTTACTAAAATTGTTATAATTATTTCATAATTTACTTTATAATTGTTTGATAAAATCGAATTTTGAGGAAAAAAAACGCACAGTTATATCACTTACAAAATTAGAAACATTCACACACTAGAATAGATAGAATAATTGGAAAGATATCCGAGAATAATCCAAGCATAGCCCAACAAATTAGAAAGGACTTATCGCCAGAAGACAAGATTATGTTGAAAAAATTCATCAGGCTTATATCTTGATGTTATTAATTTTATGATATAAAAGGATATCTAACAAGAAGAAGAAGAAAAAAATTATTTCCTAGAAGGAAGCACCTACAGTAAACAATAAACAATTTTATTCACTAATGAAAGCAATTTCAGAGCCGTAACTAGAACTTTTAGCGCCTATGGCTAAATCATTATCATAAGATAAAGGGTAAAGTAAGAGAATCATCCCCTTCACTCTATTTTTTTAGCTGATATGCTTTTGCAGGGGGCGAAGGTCACGATTTTAGCCTAATCACACTGGCCATAGACTAGTTACGGCTCTGAATCAATTTAAACTATTAAAGAAAATATATAAAACAATTTGAAATTAAAAAAAAACGCCAATTTCAATTATGAAGCTTTCCTACAATAAAGATTTAATAAACGTGGAGGTTATATTTACTCGTTTGATAACATAAAAAGAAATGGAAAGTTGATATTTTCAGCAATCAAGATTGATAAGAGGATAATTACATTTTTTTCAATAAATTTTCAAATAAACTGCCGTTAGTAATCTATTTCCCGTCACCGTTTTTCTCCAATAAATTTCAATTTTTATTCATTCGAATTTTTGATTAGTTTGTTAATAAAGATCTAAAATGAAAAACGATTTGCCCCTTTATTTTTTTACTTTTACTGATACATACTGATTCATACAGATAATAATAATTCAGTGTCCTATAGAGATTTTTTTGCTTTTTCGTTAAAAAGAATCAAATTTTTAATTAATTTGCAACATTATTTTGATCTTTTCTTCTTTGATATGCTAATACTCTTTCCGTAATTGGACATCAAAAAGACTCCATTTTGTTGAGAAACAAAAGTACCCCCTGTTTGTGTTTCTCTAAATATTTATTGAAAGTGGAAAGCTTTGTGTTAAAAATTATGAATTCGACAAGCTTTACACATTTTCCTGATGACTGTATACCAACATTTCACAAACAAATATCGTATTTTTATTGGTTTCCTCTCCTATTCATTATACATATTCATCTCGTATGCATTTAAAATTCATAGATCTATAACAAAGAATGCATGATTGTACATCAAAATTGCATCAATTTTTATTTTTATGCATCCATATTGCGCATAAAGCATAAATTTCTGATTTATAAACTGCAATAGTGTAAGCCATTTTTACGACAAAAATATAAATTAGGATCGTGATCGTGTTAGTTCAAGTAAAAAAACAGACATAATAGAACAGAATTATGGAATAGTAGATTTGCTTCGTCTAGATCTGAAGAAAATCAGCAAATTATCCTATTTCGGACACGAAATTAGTATTTTTACGTTATAAACGATCGGTGACCTAATATAAGAGGCAGATTGATATTTGATATTATCTTGAAATTCCCTATAATCGACCAGTTAATAAAACCATAGTGACTAAAAGGTATAATTTCCTGGGATAACCCTGTATTGTCTGAAATTTCCATTAACATACACACTGACGGGTCATTATTAATGTTTAATTACCATATCAAGTATGTGCCTAAAATCGAATTAATCTTCATTTGCAAACAAAATCCATAAATAATGTTAAATTTTCAACGGATTTAAAGGAACGCGTTTTTTTGTGTCGCCTAAACTCATATATGAACCAAAAATCAAATTTATTGCGTCTTTATTAAACGTTCTGGAAAATCCTTTTTCGTTTTATTACTGAATATGGGTGACACAATACGGTAATTTTCAGGTTTCAGGTCTGAATGTCAAACCAATTCTGGTTCTCAATTTCCTGTTGTTGGTACATATACGGAAGTTGATGGAAACAAGTATTTCTAAATGAAAAATCGACAAACATATATACGATCTACCAAAATGCACAGATACAAAAGGTTTTTTGTTCAAAATTTTTACAATTTAATGGCAGTAGGTTGAGGGATTTTTATTACTTTTGTGGCCGAAACTGAAACGACATAATAAAGCACTCTCTGATCGATGATATGTTCGCGAATAGCGTAAAAACAATGCAAGAGACCTAATGATTAATTGCCAGAAAATTTTTAAAGAAATATTAATGAACACTCTGTCAACGGCAACCGGTTACCGGTTTATTCGTCCAATATTAAAACACAAACTAATATAAAGTTCATTTTTATGCAACAATTTTTTTTTCGCTCATTGTCAGGCAAAATTTGTCAAATTTATCGGTTGAAAATAAAATAGATTGGCGTGATATTAGCGGTTACCTTAGTAATTTGTTGGAAACTCGGTTATTTACAGATACTATGGTTGCCTCCTGGTAGTACCAGGCTGTTGTGTCTAGAACTTAACAGTGAAAATATGAAGCGCTTTCATGTTATTTTACTGAATGATTTATCTTTCTAAAGAAATAGAATAACGAAAAACATGCGATATAATCATTAAAGGGATTCTATCTATTTCGTCTTTTTTTTATGGAATACACTATTTTAAGTCGAACAATTTAAAAAGATTTACAAATATTGTGAACGGTTAAAATTTCCAGTTTCATTTCTTAATGCAGTAGAGTTAGATGAATAATTCATGGATGTTCAACGAATTGTAAGAATCTGTCTTATCGGCAGCATATTAAAAACAAGCTTACCATAAAAGAATCATTCTATAGATTATACAGTCAGTTTTTCCGAATATAACAAGTTTGTCTGTCTAACGATAATATATTTTTTCCAATTTCACAACAAGAAAATATAACGACAGTCTTTGAGGTATAAACCATAGTTGAAGAGATAATAAAATGCAGACTTGCCACAAAACTTTTCCAACATTTTCAAATGTTGATATAAAGCCAATAAATAGGAAAAATTGTCGATTAAAAAACAAAATGATTGGGAAAAAAATTATATACATATTTTAATGCAAAAATGGTGGAGGCGCCGGGCAACTAACATGCTCAATAAAACAGTTCTTGCTATAATTTTAATACGATTTTTTCCGTACACAAAGCGCAGACCGTTTTGTGCCTCTAGGATATTATCGATTTTTATTGAATAAATTGAATGCCGGAACAAGAAAATACAACAATACGGGATTACATTAAACAATAATGGACTGAACACAGTAGAAAGATTTCATTTTGGACTACACGCGTTTCTACTAGAAGCCTTAATATTTTCTTTTATCCATACATGCAAGAGATTATCTATATCGACAAAAAAATTAAATTAGAATAGTTGGTTATTTTTGGCCTTTCTAACCGAATACTCGTTATATAGAGATTACAATCCGTTGTGGTCATATATCATTCGGTACAACCACATAACAGATCCTTGTACACCATTATCGACAAATAGAACATAATAGAGTATTCAAACTGTAATGGACTTTGTTTTGTACATTGGATTATAACCGACTGTTTTCATATTCAAATAACTTTATCGCGTGTTTGGTAAAGATGACTAGCCTCTGAATTTCTATACAGAACACATACTTGTCCGTGTGTATGTGTGTGTGTGTGTGTGTGTGTGTTCACAATTAAATCTGCGCCATAAATACAAACGCAACAATTGTTCTTGTTATAAATAATGAGTCGGTGGCTTAGAAACAGTTGAGTAGTTCATTGTTATTGTTGTAAAGCGATGGCAACGACTTTCATATTATATATATGTTGTACATATATAGATATATAGTTCTCTATACGGTTTGATAACGATAGGTGGTGGTGATCTTTTACAAAACGCACACACCAACTTCGTTATCATACTAAGAACTTCACTTCACTGTTACATGGTCTACCAAATTGTTACGTGGTTCTACTATATTTCCTTTAAGATATACGGTTGTCTTTGTTATGTAGTCGCTACCAAGACTACAACAACTTAATCAGAACTTCCAAGAATCCTACAGTAATTGAACAAGGACAGGATCCTTAATAATTCACGGTCGAATAAATATCAAGTAGAATTGAATCTGGTGATTGAATAATTTCTACTATTCGCACAAATTGTTTTACACGTATTTTTCAAAGTATAATCTCCAATATGACGAGATTATTTATTAATTTGTATAGATTTGATAGGATATCAGGAATAATCGTATTATTGAATCAATAAAGCGAATACGTGCATTTATGCTAATACTGTAATTGTTCAAAAGTTACCCTAAAGCCACACACGACCACCAATACTTGCTTAATCTGCATACGTATTCAGTTTGTTTCAATTGTAATTACAAGAAGTGTCGTGCAATAACCACAGCAGAATTGGCATTGGTCTAAATACATTACCCGGTCATACACTGAAATGTTCTCTCTTAATTAAGCATTTCCAATAATTAATCACTGACATTTCAGGAATGCGGCATTTAAGCAAATTCCCGTTAGCCGCAATGTATCATTCGACCATCGGACTAGTTCTGTAACTTCACCCCATCGCGGACTAAATACAGAATTATTGAACAAAATACTTCAATATGATCAAATTTTTGGGGATAAAAGTTAATTTTCGAATAAATTATGTACATTTTCACCAAAAAAACTCCTCGTGCAAGTTTTGTTTGAAGTGCAAAGTTGGACATCTTTGCTCTATGGTAGTGTTAGCTTTTTGGCACTCTCTCTGTTCTAGACAGAAACAATTAATTTCCAAATGGAAACAGTTAGACATGTTCACAAACAACATCAAGTGTTGGCTAACAGACACAAATAAACAAAGTAAATAAAGCAATTGTAGAAGAATAAGACAAAACTAAACGTGCCGACTGCCGAGATTAGAGAGGAATTTGTTCCATACAGATAATCTGAATAATTGAAATGATATTTCGAGATCTTATTCAATTTTTAATTAACTTGTCAGATGGATAAATGATGACGATGTTGTTATTGATCTGTTTCGCCTCGTCTGCAAAATAATTTACATTTTTATGTCTTTGTTTCAGGGTAATGATAGTTGGCAGGGTAACGACAGTGACCAGGTGAGTTCAAATATTCATTTACTGTTTCGAACGTTCTCGTCATGTTTATTATTGTGAATACTGCACCATTCATTTATAAAGAATTATTAAATACTCTTTGTAATTGTAACAATATGTAAAGGTCAAAAGTAATCGATCTAGTTTCAGTTAAACTGAATTTTATAACAAAGTAAATGATTTTCGTTACAAGTTTCAGTCTTTTTCTTCCATTTCCGACATTGCCTTCAATTAGCTTTGATGATATGAATTTTCTGTACAACCACTTTGATCAAAAACATCGGAATTTAATTTTGAAGAAAATAATATTTTGATTTTTTTCTCCGGAAAATATCGTTCAAAGTTGTTTCAAACCATTTAAAATAAATACCAAGAATATTCAATAAAAATTGATAAATTTCATAAAATGAGAAAATACTTTATGGAGAGGAATCATGTAGTGAAAACCGCGAAATCTCAATGGCATGTCGAGTTTCTGAAATATTTCAATCAAAAATTTGACATCCAGTTTTCCATTAACTTGCTGGACAATACATAATTAATATCAGATATTGCGGAAAAGCGTATAAAGTTTCCTAAAATACAAGATATTGAAGCCTAATTTGGATTTTTCATTGAAATTTGAAACTACATGGATAGGAATCAATCAACCAACAAAAAAAAAACAAGGCAGAGAAAAAAAACACTAGAAAAAGAAGCACGTGAATTTCAGTTCCATTCCGTCGACACGGATTTCTTGCTACATGTTGTGAAAAATTTATAGACATTTCACAACATTTCCTTCTTCGTGTGTGTATATGTATATGTATGTATTGGAAAACGGTAGAAACGTGGAGAATTTATTTTTAGTTTCAGTTTTCTACCAACAAACGAACGAACGAACCAACAAAGACAGATTTAAGATTGGTTTGATATTTGCACCTGTGTTCGAACACACACCCTTTTGAATAAGTGAATGGAATAATTCTTGTGATTTTTTTCTTCTCTTGTAACTAAATTGTTTTCTCTCGTTTTCATTTTTATCTTCAAAAAAAAGAATTCTATTAAAGCTTCAATATCAATTGCTGTTTTAGTGTTAGTGAGAAAGAAAAAATTTCATTAGTTTTTGACGTGAATGTTGTTAGATTACAGTCAATAGTTAGCAGCGAGCTGATCGTTCCAAATGGATAGTTTGTCCGATATGAGAAAACTTTGAAACAGACAGTTGAAAATTGTCTATTACTATACCTATATATAAGTTTGGAATGTTCTTTTGACAACAATTCATATTTTTTGTTTTTCATGTTTTTCCTTTTTCTAAATGAAGTTTTGACGATATTTCATCTTTTTTTTGTTAGATTTTCTAGTTAGTTACTCATAGTCAAAATGACAAGAAAAGACAAAACTTTTTTCAAAGACACCAAGAAACTATCATTCTTTATTTTAAATTTTGTGTTCGATCAAGTATCGATCCGATAATCGGTATTTTTCTGCTGCTACCAGGGTTGGACTGGCCATAAGACTGTCCGGAAGTTTACCGGGCCAGTCTGGCAGCACCGTGATCAAGTGTCTTTATTTCGAGAAGAGCATATATTGTATATGCGGCAACCGTGTAAAAGAAAACATTTAGCGTTGAAATATTGCATTTTTCATTTAAAAAATGCTCAAGATCGGTAGTATTTTATGTTTTTTCCCATTTTGCGGTCAAAATATCGTTGAAATCTTGTCAGACTTTCTTGGGGTTTTATTTGAAAATCGTACAAAATCGACCGTTTTTCTTGTTTTCTTCTTGTTTTACGATCAACATATTGTTGAAATCTGGCATTCTGTCACAGTGTCGTGCGCTTTTTTCTAGAACAGAACAGTAGCATAGCATTTATAGCTTAATTAAGAGAAATGAGTAGGTTTTTTTATTCAATCAAAATAGGGCATAAATGAAACTCCCATGGCAATCTATTTAAATGAAAATTTCAATTGAGAACCAATAGCCTACGTATTTTATATTTAGGTATACTGCGCCCATCAATCCATGGATTTACCGGGCCGGTAACGTACGGTCAGTCCGCCCCTGACTGTAGTCTGTAATATTTTCAAATATTGAAACTATGTACTGCAATTCAACAAATTGGGAATTGTAATTAAAGTCGATATTGATTTTCTCAATCAAAGGCAAATCAGTTAGTGTTCCATTGCATTCACAAATAAAAATTGTTTCCTATTTAATTGAAAATTTATTTGATAATCTCCCCTTTGGCTATTTTTAAATGAAATGCTTTTTTTTATGGAATAGTGGATTATAATTTTTACAATCGGTAGGTATGACTTGGTAACAATTTACGTGTCTGAGTTATCAAATTACAAGTAATCTTCAAATTTAACGGTAATTAAGCATTAATTTTTGGTAGCAATTAGGTATGTGAAACGAACAGTTGGCATGAATAATGATAGTTTTTCTTCTACATAAACGAATTTTAATAGTTTCATAAACATTCAGGGTTGTATAAGTTGGGCCAACCTAAATTGCAGGGCCCCGAAGAAAATAAGAAAAGAAGACATCTCTTCAGCTGCTGATCGATAAAACAAAATACCGTAAAAGATTATCGGTGGCTCTTCAAACGCTATTTGGTGCCCAAAAACTCATTAGCGCCGGGGGAAATCTCCCCATATCCCTTCTGTTCAGTCCGGCCTTCCTAGAATTTCTAACTACCTGAAAATATGCCCACAAATGATGAACGGTCGTTTGCTTTCATTCTGATAAAATACGACCCTGGACCACAAGCAAACAAGTTCTCTAGCCAGGCCAGTTTTACTATGGTCTATCTCACGAATAATGAGCTAAACGGTCATAAAATTTCGAACTAGTACGAACACTCATTATTGTATCTGTCTTTTTCTAACGCACATATAAAGCCTGGTTACTTCCAATGAAGCACAGCGATTCAAGTTAAGCTGTACGTTCAGTATAAACGAAGGTGTGTAGCAGATGTTTAGGAAGAGACTACCTAGAAGCGTATGTCGGTGATAGTCAAACATAGTCAACCAAGCCAGTGGTTCGACCACATCCCTACCAGCAACATCAATGTTTTGGTTCAGACAGATGTTTTATGACCATTTAGCTCATGATTCGTGAGATAGACTATACCATCGGTAGTTGAAATGTTGTAAAAGACCCTTAAAGCAATTGAGCGTGAAAAATCTAATTATTCAGTTTAAGTTGGCCGAACTATACCTTCCCGGGTCTCGAGTTGCGGGTCCCTCAGTCAAAGTACCTAAAAATATTTAAAAAAATTAGTTCTGGGGCCCCAGATTGGCGTAAATGCGGCCCTGTGAAAATTTTTCTTTACATTAAAAATTTTTAATTTTTTAATTACACGGTATCTCCCTCCTTTACTTGTTAAAGTAATTCAATTTACAACTACTAGATGACGCCTCACTATAAAATAACAACATTCTTTCGGTAAACTCCGTTTGTCGCCCGAATCCATTTCTATCTTATATTGTAACTTATAGTTGTGACGTTGCATAACAAGTGTGTGTATATGTATGTGTAAGTTTTTTCATATATGTATTGTGTTCTGTATATATGTGTGGGTTAGTGACGCCATACACGAACGAAATGCCAAATAATACCACCACCATCCACCGTAGCCAAGCCGGTAAGAAGCTACAAGTGGTTGTTTTAAATTGAAGACGGGTTAAAGTTTATTACAATAACGTGGTAGTTCAACCCCGAAAATTCCCTCTAAATCATAAATAATAGAAACTAAACAGAAAACTAGTGAAAAATTCATGATAAAAATGATAAAACCAGTCCGGTAAAGTGGTGCATAACTGTGTATGTGTGTGTATGTTTTTAGTGTAATATTTTCTATTTAAATAATAATAATAATAATAATAAAGTGGACAAATAGTGCAATTTTCAGCGTTTTAGAATTTTAAGGTGATTTACATTGAAAAAATCTAGAAAATTTTATCAAAATAGGGTTAAGTTTACAGATTATTCATACTCAACATGAGGCATAACCTCAAACATGATAAATTCCTTTGATTTTTTAAAATTTTGTGAAAAATTCTATTGATGCACAATTTTTTTCAGTTTAAATCTATGCATTGATTTTGTTCACAACCGTCCTTTCTAACTGTACTAGGCTACACTTGTTGTTGGTAGGTATATCGTGAATATTGTTAAGTAAAAAGGTGAATGCCATTGAACTTGAACCTTGCATTTTTTCTCATCATTATCCTCATCATCATCGTGATCATCATGATGATCATGACACTCTTGGCTGGCTAGACTAGAACCAGTCTGTTCTGACAAGGTGTGCTGTTGTTTAAAACCGGCCTCCTCCTGCCTTCTTCACCTGTAGAATTGTTGATTATGTGGGAGTTTCTTGTATATAATTTTCAATAACAACATATAGGTACTCGAAAATGGTTAAAAAGAAAACGAAAAGAATGTAGATTTTATGCTATTTATAGAAAACAGGATTTTCAAAAGCCCAATTTAATCATTATAAAATTGTAGGTATAGTTGGGCCAACCTAAATTGAATAGTTGACTTCGACTTTTAAAATATTCAACGGCACTAGTAATAAGGGTGGTCATTAAGTTGTCCCAACCCTCTTCAAAATATTAAACAG
>JAZBHA010000678.1:0-29018 GCA_037464855.1 Iselma pallidipennis
TTATTATTATTTTTACGATCTAACAAGTTTGCAACTAATATTTTGACAGTTTCTCTAATTTGTTGCTTCCCTGAATTCATTTTTTCGTAATATTTACAAATCAAGATTTCTATTGAATAAGCTAGAGTCAAAAGTAAGAAAATTCTCTTTCAGGTGGAATTCAGACCAAAGTCATCGTCATTGTTCATACGGACTATTTTGCCAATATAAACTCTTTTGACAGTTGAGAAACTTGGCGAATAGTAGATAAGCATACATTTGGTTTAAATGTCCTGCTTAAAGCTCTATGGGTTGATCAAAACAAGTTGATTAGAACTACGAGCTGAATACTAATGTACTTGTAGACGGCCAATAGTCACCAAGCAAAGAAGAATTTGGTCTAAATCCCACTGATCATTTCAATAATCGGTTTGCATTCAAGAAAAATTGTTTTTATCGGTAGTCAGTTATGGTACAGAGGACAGAAAAAGAGTTAATTTGTTGTTTAGATAATTAATTTAAGTCTTTTTTATTGTTTTTTTGTAGAAACATCTAGAAATCAAAATAGCTAACTAAATACAGTTAAAAACCCATTGCATTAGTTCTTGATATTCTAAAAATAAATTAAAAAAATTCCATAATAGTTCTTACGACAACGATTTTATAAGAATGTTTCCAATGCTAGTCTTTTCCATTTTTTTTTATTGAAAAATTCCAAATTCTAGTAAAATTCTGCTACCTAATCTATAAAGAATTTCAATAAAAATCTGAATAGCATTCAATATATCTTTTCTAAAGATCACGATCAACAAAATCGCTGCATAAAAAACAGAACAAAACTGATCAAATTATTTGAAAAGATGGGTGTTTGTGAAATTTACCACCAACGTTGATACATAAATCGTTAACATATACACGAAGACAACAAACCATCAAACAATTCAACAAAATGATAATGATGATGAAACACACACACGCAAAAAAAACACAGCGCAAAAAACGCGAATTACCAGAAACAATTTCCATATAACATTAGATCATCATTGGTTAATAGTAAATTATAGATCAGTAGATGATTTTCATATTTGAAAAGAGATGAGAGAGGTGTATTGTGATCTTTTAACAAGTCTGTATCTGTATTTGATATGATGTTCTAATAACAGGTGTCGGTCAAGGCAGGGCACGTGAAAGGCTACAAGACTTATACCCGTGTGGCCCTCCCCTATATTAAGCCCGAAAGTAGGATTTTTCTCGTTTTTTTTTCTTCTAAAAGAACACCTGATTATAAACAATTTCTACTTGATAATGTAACAAGTCGAGTTTGTGGTTTCTTATGGTATGCAAATAAGAGAGATATAGAGATAATAACAACACAAACAATAATAACATTACGAAGAGAAAATCATCAATTAGAGAAAGAACTGATTTGATTGTTAGATATTTTTTGATTGATTTACCGTTAGTAATGGATTTTTCCGATACTAAGAAACGATAGAATAAATAAATAGAAAATTTTGCACCAATGATTGTTATAAGAAAAGTGTGGTTTTTATTTTTCTTTTTTAAATCGATATCTTTTCTATTCAGCCAACCCCGATTATCTTAATAAATGATTTAGACAAGCCTAAATTTTAATTGTATCAACTTTAATTATAATAAATCGATCTGTATTTAAACAATAGATGAAAAAGTTTAACTTTTTTTTTTATTTAAAATTGGTTGTGATTGGATATAAACATCATACGTGTATGTCTATGTATTATGATTAGTTAAAAAAAAAAAAATAGTGGGGACTTTACTAAGCAACGTTTTTACCACATAGGGGGACCATGTTGGGGAAAAAGAGAGAACAAGAAAGAGAGATCAGGGCGTGCACACTTGCCTGACGGCATTCCACACTGCTCGAGGCGACCTGCCTCCAGTGTTGGCCCCGCTATTTCATAAAAAAATAGTACAATTTTTCTATCATCAATAATAATAATAATAATAATAATAATAATAATAATAATAATAATAATAATAATAATAATAGTGGAAGAATTACCCTGTATATTCAAAATACATTTGAATAATTATGAATAGAAGCGATTAGAATTGGTTATAATCTCAGCGCCCACATTGAGGATATTTTACAGTTGTGTCCGGATAATAGCCACCAATAGTTTGTCTTAAATTATATCTCCATTTAAAAATCGTATTTTAATTAATTTCTATTTAATGAAGAACGATTTCTAAATTATTACTACCTAGGGTGAAAATTAGGTGTGAACCGCCAAGTCAATTTTTTTTTGCTTTTTGTTTTGGCCGTACAAATATCTACTACTAGTACGTGATTAATATCTTTAGTAACTGTAAAATCTATCTTGCTTAATAGGCTGCCTTATATAGAAAATGAATTGACGTAGTTGGTAAGAATATTTGTTACGAAATTAATTTTTATAATATTTTATTATTATATCGCGATTAATTGAAATGAAAAGAAAAAAGTCTAACAGCATCCCTTCTTTCTGTAAAGAAAGTTGTGAAAGTTTATTCGTTGATTTCCGCTGATAATTTCTATGAGTCAAGTTTTTACAAAAAAAAATCGAAAATTGTTATTTTCCTGTTCTTTTACAAATTATATGAATGAAAAGTGTTTGTTGATAGTAAAAGAGCAACAAGGCTTACCCGGAAGGCAGAAGAACATACAAGATATAAAGAGCACACGCCTCACGCATTGCCTTAAGCAATTTGTTGGTTGATGTAGTAGTAGTAGGTACTTCACTACACTATACTTCTTCATTTTCAACAGGCATTAACTATATAGAAGCCACTGCCCAGTCATCAAGCGCACGAGATTAGCTACCGGCTATATTGTATAATACACTATATAGGTAATGTGTATACACCCCTTTGTTTGCCTCTAGGCCAATCTGCCAATCCCGCTTATTAGAATCATCAATGGTGATAGACAGATATGTCAAATGCAAAATCAACAAATCAGACAAATTTCCGGTAGACATCTAGTAAAAAGGGAATGCACGATGGGGGATCTATACATTTTTTTTTTGGTGTGTATTGTCAATTTAGGTAGAGAAAAGTGAAATTTTCGAAAAGTCCTAAAGTTAATCTGGCACCAACAATCGAAGAGTCCCTTGAACAGGTTGTATTTTATTGTCAGACAATAAACCACACAATATACCTGTACCTGAGAGATTCTTCGGGAAAAAATGTTGTTAAATGTCCTTTTAAAATTTGGCGGTTTCGAAACAGGTAGATATTTCGATAGTTTAGAGCTGTTGTAGCGAAAAAAAAAGAATTGACGGTATAATTTAAAAAGATAAAAAAAAAAAAACTAACTAAATTAATGAATAAAGTTTGGAGACTTCAACGTTGAGTCAAGACAGGAACCTGGTCAGGTATAAGCTGCCCCAGGTTAACTAGGAAACCCTCCCGCGGGGTATTTAATACGATATAGAAAACAACAACGTTGCCACATTTCTATATGTTTAATTGTAAATAACTAGTTTTTTTATCAATTTAGATAATTTGGCTATTTTATAGGTAGGTACTATTTTTTTTTTGTTTAATACATACTTCATCATCTTCATCATTAGTTGTACCATTTTCATGTGTCTCATTGTCCATTAAAACAAACCCAACATCGTTATTATTATTCTTATTATTGATATCTGGTGTACCATCACGTCGTTCAACATCATTGATATCATTGATAACAATACGACGTCGTTTGGCGCGCGGACTTAATAAATCAACAGTCAATTGATCACTTGCTAAAGAATCAGGTGAGTCTGGATTTGTGTCCATTTCAATATCCAACCATTTACTTAATAAAAAAAATTGTTTTTTTTTGGTTTTTGTTGAAAATAAACACAAACACGCACTTATTTTCTACAGACACACATCTTTATGGCAAGAACTTGACTAGTAAGAAAGCTTCAGGCAAACTGACGTCTGTATAGTTGCCGCAAGCAAGTGACCATCGCTACAGGTATGGATGCGGGAGGACGAAGAGGAGGGAGTTGTTGGTTGGTTTTCCTCCAATGTCCCCCCCTTGTGTCTCCACATACACATACAAACACACACATATCTCAAAGATATACCTGTTCAATTCTCGGCCAACTTGTTATATAATCTATACTGAGGTATAATTGAAATTTTTCTTTCTTAAATAACAATGAATTATATACCTATAGGTATAAATATATGTGTGGTGGTCCAAGGGCGCAATTAACCAAATCTTTCTGTTTTATAAAGAAGATGGAGGAGAAGTAAACATCTACAATGCTATTATCATTATTACGTTATCAAGAAGATTTGCAGATTATCAGTTATTAGATGTTGTGATTATCAATCTTCTAGCTTTTACTACAGTTGAGTATCTTGTTATTTATTGAATGTGCCTTTAGGATATTCATTGATTAGCACTTTTAAGATTCTGAGATCTTATTTAGAAAGAAATGGAATCAAGGAAACTGGTATAGGCTGAATAATTTCGATCTCTTGCCGTATTTTTTGTCGCTTTTTTCCTAATTGTAAGACAAGAAACTATCCATTTAGGTCTCCTTGTCTGATGACTATTACTATTATTATTATTATAACAATTTCTATTAATCTTTCTATTAGTTTTTATCTAATCATCTATCAAAACTGTCTATCCATTTATCTTTTCTAATATTTATAATATTGCAAATCCGATTGTTTTAATAATGTTAACGTTTTCTCTCTACCTATAAGTATTTAATATTAGATATAGATAGAATACATGTTCATCTATTCCTTACACCTGCAAAAGTATTTTTGTATGACACAGCTATTTTTCATTATGTTTATGACAGAAGCAAAACGTTAAATACATTATGCTCCCCATAGTGCCGAACATACTTCTATACAACAATTCTATTAAAACTTACAACGATTTTCTATCAAAACGAGATAACCAATTTCATATGTTTGTGTTGTTTGAAAACAAAAAAAAAATCGTTTATTATTTAAAAAAAAAGACGTCCCCGCCTCCAATCCAATAACAATCAGTCAATGAAGAAAAAAAATCACCATCATTTCTTCCGAGAAAATTTGATTCGACACCGTTACTCACTAATTATGGACAAGAATGAAATTATTTATTTTACAGTTGTGCCGAAAAAGATAGATATATATTTTATATAAACGTATGTATGTATGTATAGTGTCCAGGGAAAGGCATTTCAAGGTTGCCTCAAGCTACCTTTAAAACTTGCAGGTGCAAAACAATGAACTTTCCATATTGGTAGGAATTGACCGGGTTTTTTTTATATCTTAAGTACTATAGCGACCAAATAACTATAGGTACAGACGAAAATTCTCGCCATATAGGTACAGGATTTCCTCGTTTTATCCTTTTTTTTTGCGTCTTATTCTTACTGTTATATCCAATATGGGCTCATTTTCTACGATAAAATACATAGTTGCACTTGACCGGACACACCTTTTCTCTAATTGCAAGTATTATAAATTTACAACTTCTTCACACTATGCCGTCCCGTGTTTATTCAAATGATGATTTAATTTTTATTTGCTTGCATCCTAGCAGCATACACGGACAACAACACCAACAACAAGTAAAACATACATTTTAGTTTTAGTTTTATAGAGTTATATGTACTTTTTCTTTTGCTGGTAAATAATATAAGATCAAATTTATGTTAATTGTATAATAAATGTGTATTGGAATATTGTAAAGAAATAGAAGGATTATAAGACCGTTAATCCAGGATTATTTAGATTAAAAGGTGGGAAAGCAAATTGCGTTAATATTAACAAGTGTCGAAAATTATACGGTTTTAGGATTAGAATGGATTATTAAGTTGTTTTTAATTTTAATTACTTAAAAGACGAGTTATAGGAAGATATGACTGGGAATACCTTATAAACAAAAGAATGAACAAAATGAATTATATACACCGTGGAATTGAAATTCATTACATAATTCAAAACACTGATGGTCTACAAAAAATAGAGCAGATTTTTATGAGGTTTTCGAAAAAGGTGCATTGAAATTTTCGCCAACAGTTTGAGAGCCGCTTGAATCGAACAAACGTGCGAGACTTAGTTAACGAAGTGATTTATTTATCGATAAACAATTGTGTCTAGGATTGACGTCCAGTCTTCACGAGTCACTGCACTGAAAATGTTGATTGACATGTCCATCTGTGGGTGAATTCGTACTGTTGGTTAACCACTGTTTATTAACTAAATATTATTAGTATTTAGTTGTATTACAGTATAACCCGGTTATAACGTACTTGAGGGGACCGTCCTATTTGGTACGTTATATCCGAGTGTACGTTATAAAAATTTTCATTGTAACGTATCGGAGTTTGCAGGGACCCTCCAGTTGAGTACTTTATAACCGAGTGTACGTTATAAAACATGTACGTTATAACGGGGTTTTACTGTATTCGGAGACTACCTACTACCTAGAACGCAGTTTTGTATTGAACACATTTAAGTTAGTTTCTTGTTGTATTAATGTATTTTCATAGTTAATAATCAACAGTGGTGTATATGTTCAATAAATAAGATAGTAATTAATTAAGCTCGTGGGAATCCAAGACTTGATCCAGCACTTGATAATAACATTACAGTAGGTGAGTAGGTGAGTATCTACTTGTTCAGTGACTACCAAACAATGATCACTATTTTTTTGACCAAAAAGTTTTTCTCTTTGACTCCTCAAAATGCCCTTATTGTACTCTAGTCCCCATTGAAATATTGTGGTTTGAATATTGTAAGAGATTTCAATTACGCCCTGTAGATTTTGAACGAAATTTAAGAACGACTGATACAACAGCTAGTACCTAAAGAAGTAGAAGAAACACCATGGAGAACAACAAGGAAATCTTTGTCATAAAGAATGAAATAGACGAGAACATGGAAAACCCTTGTCAAAGATGCTTAAAATGATAGTTATACTTATTAATGGATAAGAAAAAAATGGATAGAATCAGAACAACTTCTAACGAACGAAACGTTTTTTTTTTCTTCTGAAACCACTGACATGAGGATACATAAAGGTTAATGTAGCTATCTGTAGAACAAGTGATGATAGATGGCTTATTCTGTTATGAAAACTATTATTATCGTTGATTTAACGAAGGATAGGATAATAATGCAAATTATTAGGAACTGCTACATTTTTTTTTAAGAAAACCAAAAAAAGGTAGAAAAAAAATTATCTTGGCAATCTAAAAATAAAAATGAGAGATAGAATAACAGAGAATAATAGAACAGAACTATAGGAACAACCAGCGAAGACTACTCCAAGATCTTTTGAAAACCCTCAAGTTGATAAATAAATAAATAAATCAACGTATGTATGTATGTACCTATTTAATTTTTATTATAGCTTTACCTTCACCAATTGTTCAGACAGCCTCCACTACTAGCTACTTTTAATATTTATTTTGTTGATTATTTTAATCAAAGAAGAAATAAATGCAAACACCACAAGATAACACACAAATATTTTATTATTATTCTTTCAATGTTTATTGATGTTTAAGTACTTACATTTACGATTTTAATAGTAATTTTTCCATCTCTAAACGTAAATCCATTATATTTTAATTAGATAATAAAAAAAATCACAAGAATCGCGATTTATTTGCAGATATATTATTATTACAAATCCTGGCGTTTTTTTTAATACTTATTTATTTTTTTTTTATGTTAAAGAGTTGTCGAAATTATCGTTTCCTGTTGTTTTAAGTTACAATTCTTCTATAAGTGGTCCAGATATTACAGCATCCTGTTCGCACGTTATTTTCGATAAAATGTTACTAAACATGTTTTATTAACTATTAGAGACATGCGAACGAATTAGATTTATTTGAAAATGAAAAACAACCGAAAAAAAAACGACAAGTAAAAAAAATCGACAGTTAATAGAAATAATTAGTGGATTTAGTAAATGGATTTTCTATGAAACGTCTAATCAATGTTTAAGAATGTTTGAGATTATATTGTACCAAAAGTTTTAAATTAATTAGTTGCGACAGTCTAGTTTTGAAATTTAGATTATCTATGTGGATCAATTAATTATAGTCCGGTTTTACAATAAAGCAAAGTCCCCGTTTTAGCAGTTCCAACCAACAATAAGTGTCTCTAACCGTTTAGTAGAAATTTAGCAAATATTCTTCAAACACTATCTAAAGCTTTTGATAGATAAGCTTGTAAGCTTGCCCGCCCAGTAGCAAAGTAGTCCACTTGTTGTTCCGTCTCTTATTGTAGGTAAATTGTGCCCCTCCTTTGGTGGCGGCAGCAGCAGCAACAACATTGATCACAACTTTATGTCCGTCTCCCTATCCGTCCATCCAACTATCTGCACATCTTGATCGATGTAAAGACGCATATGTATATGTGGCCATGATGATGATAATGATTATAATAATAATGATGATGATGATGATGATGATGAAGAAGCGACAAGAAGGAAATCGAATATCAAGGCGCGGTCGGTTTTGATCAAACAATCTTTATAAGTTTTATAAGTTATGCAGGGTGATCGTACGGTCAACAACCGGCCAAATCACCGCGGCCCGCGGAGGTGTCTTCAGATGACCCACATCTTGAGTTGAGTTTTTGCGTCAAGTTTAACAGTACTGGACCCAACCTGCAGCATGTATCTTTTCTTTATATATCTATATATACATGCATACATATATGAGTCTTGGTCGTCTCTCATGAGAAACTTTCAAATATGTGTGTATATACATAATGTCCCACCGAAAATATCATATTTTACTAATTAAGCTCTACAAATTTCATACTGTAATAGTATTATCTCGATGTATATTCTATGTTATCTTTTATTGGTAGAAAACCATCTTTGTCTAATTGCCTCTTGTAGATATTGATATTAATTGCTGGAGTAAAGGGATAGTTTTCTCTGGGACATCTACTATATCCATCTATATCTACTATATTTACAATACACTTGTCCGGGCAGTCTTTGGTATTTAGAACGGATGGGATTGATGGAATTGAATTCATTTTTTAAAACTACCCATTAAAATAATGGAGAATACAACAGTAATACCATAACCAGTTTGTAGCGTGATAGCATTTTGAATGATTCCTATGTGACTGTTTTGTATGTATAGGGGAAAGGGTGTGATGATGCTGATGATAATAATAATAATGATAATGATGATGTCTTCCAGATACATATTGCTTCAGGTTATGTCTCTCACGTTTACAGTTAGCTACTTAATTGAGGCCTTGTTTATATGCTTACGTCACAAATTACGACATATATTCTAAATGGTATTTTTAGTATGTGCCAAAACATATATGACACACCTACATCATTTTATTACCCATCAATGTACATAAACGCATTTCACCATTATTTATTTCTTTTAATTTGTTAATGTTGACGTTTTATTGTTAGAAAAGATATTAAAATATGGAAAGAAAAAAGGAGCTAATGGACAGTTTATTGCATTTTTAAATTGGCACCTTTTCTATATCTACTTTTTTTTAAATTTCTTTATTCTATTTATAAATAATATTCTTGTTTTCAAGACTTTTTAGAATTCGATGCTCAAATTCTCACGTTTTCAGCAAATTTTATATTGGAGGTGTTTTTTTAAATTTTATTAATTAGAGGAATGGTTCTACTAATGTATGTTAAAAATGCATTAAATTGACCAGGAAGAAACCAGTTCTATTTTTGCAAATTTATTGCAACGAAATTATATACTAATTCCAGCTGGTAATTAATATACAGAAATTAAAAAGAAAAAACCCGGTTGTCTATGGTAACAGAAAATAGTGATCCATAGGCCAATTATATAACACCAGTTCTTGTGCTAAAATGTTTAACACTGAACCGGGATCCTGATTTTTTTTTTCAAATAGAATACAATACATGACTAACAATAATAAAATCACACATATTTACAATACTAACGGCAATAGGAAAAAAAGGTGCAAACGGCGAAATAGAAAACATGTTTCTATTTAAACAACCCCTTATTTAAAAAATACAACCCAGCATGCAGTTTATAGAGAACTAGCCAATTATAAATTATATATAGGAACCCCTTACGGCGACTGCTGTGTTACTATAATATTCATCCACAGTTCTAATTGAATTTCAATTCCTTTTGTTGATGTTGTTGTTGTTGTTGTTGTTGCTGTTGTTGTTGTTGTTGTTGTGATGTATGTAGAGAACGTATTAAAAAAACTACCGTTAATTCTAATTTTTGATAAACAATTTTGAAACAAAAAAAAATTGTCTTGCGATTATATTGTAACGTATCTATTTGCATTAAATCAATTTAACGTCCATCATTAATCGTAGAAGTTAAGTTATGATATGCTTTATTTTATTATTATTATTATTATTATTATTGTAGTTGTTGTTGTTGTTGTTGATTTTTAGCAATAATTAGCTCTCGTTTTATTAGTTATTTATAAGAAATTTACGGGACTGTTTCATTTAAACGAATAACAATCTTTCCACTGTCTTGTTATTATTATTATTATTGATATTTGCGATATGAATCAAGCTTTACTAGTTATAAATTCTTTACATATATGTACATGACAAATGATAATTTAATCGTATATACCTAATCATACAGTTACTTTAATGCTAGCCATTTTAATTTAAATACAAGTAACATTTTCAATAACACGTGAAAATTAGATATAGAACGTGTTACCTATTGCATATTTTTGACGAGATACAAAAATTTCATCAAAAACAAAGCTCTATAAAATTTTCCTTAATAATAGCTATTAGGTACCTACTACAAGTAGGAATTTTCCGTTTTTCTTAATCTCCAGAAATAGAAAATCTCGAGATATTTTCATCTGTCTATACTGGCACTGGATTTCCAGTGAAAAAACTCCTAGTGTTAGCTCGAGAATATAAAAGATGTTTTAAAGGAAATTGGAATATCCATAAGGTGGCGACCTGATAACAACATGAATAGGTCGATATGCAATATAGAAGGGATGTTTTATCATATACAATACTATCTCTAGTAGCTTCTAGTAACTCTTTTTTTTTTGTTGTTGTTGGATGGAAATATATCCAAAAATATTTCGAAAGTACCTACATACGATTAGATTAGGAAAAAAAATGTATTTCGTTTAACTGTACTTTCTTTTTATGTCTGTTTAGAATTTAATTATTTTTTTTGTTGATAATGTATCGCTTTTAATGTTAGCTGTCAAAGTTAATTAGAATGCTTTGTAAAGCCAAACCAAAAATCTATCATACATATAAGTAATTCTATATCTAATTTGTAATATGCAAAGTTAGCCCAATTGGTCTTCTTTTAATGAGAAATGTTAGAATCGGAAAAAAAAATTGAACCAAAACCTTTGATTGATGTTTAATATTGTATTGACAAGAGGACTAGTTTGAAATTGATTTCTTTTTTCTATTTTGTAATTTATAAATGGATTTGATTTATTATCATTATGATCTATACATGTATGCGGAAATTGAAGATTATTCAAAATTTAAAATTATAATTTGCCTTTAGTAGAAAAGAATTTCGTGTTTATTAATTTTAATTCTCTTTTTTTTCCATGTTCTCTATGTATATAGTTATTCACGATTCTGATATTAAAAAACACCTGTCGTGTAATTGTGTAATTTACAACACAATGATAGTGATTCACGTTTTCATGACTTTGTCATTTTGAAGATTTTCAACAAATCTTTTTTATATTTAATTTATATTGGCACAAAAAAATTAAATAATTCAATAATTGGTTATTTGCATCGTACAACAGGTGTTTTATTAATATGTAACTAATTTATTGTTTTTTACATAAAAATGTAAAAAATTATAAATGGCAGACTTTTTCAACAACTTGCAACAACTAAAGTGTTAGCGCCATCATTGGATATTTCTATGAACTATACTTTAGATGAGATGAAATGGTACATGCAGCATCTGATGTCAATGTTTCACTATAGACCTCTAGTGATCGATAGCAAAATTAATCAAAAAAATATATGAGTTGCTTCTCTTTTACAGGATATTTCAACCATCCCTTGACTATCCTTGCAGGATTTCTGTTAAACTGCAGAAAAACTACTATTCTATTATAACCCACATAATCATTATACATATTAGGAGTATCATATAATAATATTGTAATTACGATAAAAAGTCTCTGATCCAGACTAAGCGAAGATGCGGTAGCTTGGATAATGAAAAACCAGGATAATTGAATCTGGAGAATGTGTGTTGATGTTTTTTCGTAATATAGGTACACAACGTTCTGCCAAAAATACCTTACTTAGGTGCTCCATTGTTAAATTATTATTATAAAATTGGTAACTTTAAATTTGGGAATGTGGTACCTAAGTATTTTCGTTGAGACGTTTTGTACCTATTTCCTACTTTGTGATCCTGATCCTGATGATCGAAGATTCGGATAATGGAGGTCCGGATAAGAGAGTTTTTACTTCATATGTGTAAATGTTTTATATAGCAAATGTATTTTTCCTAGTTACGCCCTTTTTGCTAGTTGACTGAGTGTCTATTTGAGAAAAATTGGTTTTGTTTAAATGAAAAACGAAATAAATCTTCAACGACAACTCCTTTATATGAAAACGATGAGATAAACTATCCTCTCGGTGATTTTAATGGTTAAATTGAGGTATTTTCATTCCGATTTAATGCTGTCGTTTCGTTTTCGTACCCAAAACCGCGAATATGTTTTTGGCTACAATAATGGTTTAATATTAGCACATTGCTGTCATTTTCAAGTTCTGTGGGTTCAAAATCATACTTTCGTTACAAGTACATACATTGCGTACCCTCGTTCAATGTTCTTAAGCGCGCTATTGACAATATGATTTGGACAACCTGACAAGGCCTCTGATGAGATCAAACGTTACGTCCAAACGGCTTGACAAGGCACGTGATATCGTTTAAAGTTGCCGAGAATAAGGTATCTGTCATTGTTTATGAGGACAGCGTCCGACAGTGCTACAGACGATCTGATTTTGTCAGTTTGTCAAGGAGTCCCTCCGAAGCACCTGACAAAAATGGCAAACAGTTTTGTCTGGCGACAATCCTACACGCGACCTGACAATCGTTCCGTTCCAACTACCAGTACAAAACTGTCAGAAAAGTCCGGAACAGTCAGACATATAAGTTTAACAGTTGTTCCAACCGATATCAATCCGTAAATTGAACTCATTCGAACTACCAATTTGTTGGTTTCAAAAAAACACTAACCAGTTTCAAACTAAAAAGTCTAAAAAGTCCAAGTATTTTCTTCGGCGTTTTAGTCACCGTCATGCACAATAGTAAGCAACGTAGGTAATAAGAGATGTGACCGATAGACTTAACATTAGTATCTACATATAAGTTCTTTGCTCTTTGCCGGTTAATTTATTTCATTATTAACTATCGGGAGAATTAATAAAATGGTCTTCTAGAGAGGAACAGATACTTATTTCGGAACATTTTCGCCGCAATGGTTTTCCTGGGCTCACTGGTGTTATTGATAGAGCCCATACGAAAATATATAAGCCAGACGACGACCTAGACTCATATTTGAATAGAAAACATTACTTTTCCGTTAAGAATTCAGAATTTCGTCATAAATGTGCGTTCCAACCCAAACAATTTGCGATTAGTTTCTGACTAGGTATGTGCAATAAAAAAGTATGAACAGAATCTGTGATTAGTTTCAAACCGCTGGATGGAACAAAACTATTGCGTCTGACCTGACCAAATCGACCTGACGACTTAAACAAATCAGAACGTCTACAGACGCACGCTACAATATGCTGTAGTTTGAGCCTAAAATAACATTCTTTCAAGCCGGTGGGGATGGAAATGCCTCAATTTAATACTTTTCTAAACAAAGCTTTTTATGTAAAACTAAAAATTAGGTAGGTATGGGTACAATTTCACAATCAATAAAACTATAAATTTACTGAAATTCTAACAGTTATAATATATAGTTAGATAAAGTATGTATCGGTACTTATTTCAGTTATTGCTATTGATTTATAATTTGTGAAATAGGGCGTGAAACATGGAACAAATCATTGTCTTCTATAATTAAATAATTAACATTTAATATTTTATGAAGTAGACCTTTCCATTTTAACATTCTTATCAAAGTTATATCAGCTGAACTTGCATTTAAAAGAAAATTAGATGAAAAATGTGCATTGATAATTATTTATTAGTCTATTGTTGGTTAATAAATTAATCTGTCACAGTATTTCTAAAACAAAGTGAATTCCTATAAAAATCCTCTATAGCTCCATTGTTTTATAGAATAAAGTGTGTGTTATATCCATGAATTTTCTAAATAGTCAATAAATCCAACAAAATTCTTTAATAATAGCTATTACCTGACTCGAAATCACTGTAATTTTCCAAGCAAAATTTTATCAAAAGAAATCTACACAAAACGACTTGTTGTAAATAAAATAATTATTGTATATAACAACAACAAATTGCAAAATGATTGAGGGTGTCGGAATTCTTTTTCTTTTTTCTGCTTTTAACGAACGACAAAAAAAACTATTGTTACATTCTAGACATACTTTTCAATTTTGCATGGTGTCCTTTTTGCTCTGCTCTAGGAATGTTATTATCATTTGTGCAAAAAGTATTATGAATAAAACATTAATTTTTTCCATGTTGTCAGGTAGTAGGTATATAGTGAAAATATTTTCAATTTTAAATTTAGGGTATGGTGAGTGTGATATTCAACGACATATAGTCTGTTATACATATGATGTTGATGTTGATGATAACATATGATTATAACCACTTTCATGTCCACATATTTAAAGTTCTCGTTTTGGAATTCTGTTTCTGTTTTCTTTTTTCAACTTGTTTGTTGAGTTATTTTCATGAATAAAAATCACATTGATTTCAGGCTCTTCAAATTTCAATAATATTAAATACTAAACAACTTAATTATTGTGCATTACCGCAAATGCCCTTCTTATTGGTTGTTCAATCATCATACTAACATGTGGTTGAAAATTTGTCTTGGGATATCGGATAAGGTACAGAGTCTGCGAAAATATTGCTTGTAACTGACATTTTTATGAATTTTTCCATTAGGAAGACTATCACACAAAAAGAACATTGATTTAATAATTAGATATACAGTGTGATCTATAAAAATTTTGAGTGAGCGGTGACTGCTAATGACGTAACGAACGTATGTCATATCAAGTCAAGTTAATGCTAATGACGTGTGTCTAAAAATTGAAATCGCTATTCATTTGGATCGTTGTTGTTAAACTAAATTGATATTTAACAGTAGACTTCGTAAAGCTTTTTTGAGAATCGAGACAGAATTTGCATTAAAATAGGTATATGTAAAAAAATTAATTTGACAAATTAAAATGCCGTAAAATCTGTATAGATGGCGCTACTGCAATAAGCAGCTGAACTACCACGCACGTAAGGACATACGTTTGTCATGGCACACTTTGACCATAAATTTTATAGATCGCACTGTATACCTAATTATTATTGATCATGATATTTTATTTTACATGAAGACGTTATAGAAACATAGCAGAGGTACCTTCTAAAGATTAACCTAAAAACGTCAACAAAATGGACCTACGTTCCTCTTCATCACCTAGTTTATTCTAAAACAGTGTGGTGAACTTGTTATTCCAATTTTAATTGTATTTCTAATTTTAACCTATGCAAATAAATAAATAGACACTTATTGTTGGAATTTCCAAAGAAAAGCTGTATTCATTTCAAAATGTATTCTTAAAATAGTAATTTAAAGATTCTTAAACCAAGGATATGTTTCGAGTGCCCATAATTATTAATCCATTAGTAAACACCTGTGACTTCGTAAATAAAATGGGCATTATAACTACGTACATACATAAGAATTACGAAAAGAAAAAAAGAAAGGTTTCATATCGTATAGAACATACTTTCATCAAAGATAAGTTCTTTTTTGCATTAAAAAAATGACTAATTAATTCAGAAAAAAAACATTACCATCGTTAGGGATTAATCAATCATTCATGATAGAATTAATTCATTTTTATTTTGAAGCAAATAAAATAAGATTTTTTGATTGAATTTTACAACATAAATATATGTATCTACTAGTAATAGGTAGGTAGCTTGCATACGTATTTCTGGTAGTCTTTGGACAATTTTCAAGACGAGAGAATGTGGAGCTTGTATTTTAATTGATGAGGTTGGACGGAATGTAGATAATTAGCTTTCAACCTCTCAACAACATTGGCCGTTTGTTCTCTTATTGCTGTTGTTGTTGGACAACAGGTGTCCAGTTTTGTCTCGTCTTACTGCATCATATACCTAACATATAGACATTTTTTTTTGTAGTTATAGCTCAAAACCATTTGATTTGCATATTTTTACATAAAATTAATAATAGAAAATTACTGGAAAGACAAATGTTGTTATTATGTTATTTGTTGTGTGTAAGTATTACCTATAGGTAGGTAATTATGATGAAGTTTTATTGTCGGAAAATTGGTTAGATCATGACTCAATAAAAGAGATTATTAAGTTAATTTAATTAAACGAAATGTGGGAGAAAAAAAGCTATACATACCAGTTTTAGTCCTAAGGGTACCTACTAATAAATGTTAAATTGTAGTAAATAAACGATAAATCATTAAATCGAAAATTATTTTATCGAAACATTAAAATTCTTCTATTACTAACTTGAATGATTACGAATAAAATGCGGAACATATTCAAATTTCTAAATTCCTTTTGTGAAAACGAAAAGAATTAAGTATAATAATAATTTTTAGGAAACTAGCAATAAGACTTATGTTAGTATAGGTATAAGGAAACAAAAAATAGGCAAGAAAAAACCGTATAATAACAGTTGAAAATCACGCAATGTTTGGAATCCTAATGGACTTAAAAAATAAAGGGGAAGAAGAAAATAATAATACTAGGTTTTCACTTTTTAACTAACGGGCAATTTGACGCAAATTAAATTACATCTATGGTGTTTCTAATTTTGAGAGGAAAAATGCAAAAGAAGAAAGTTTTTCACTATAATGACTCTATAGATATGCCATTTTCAATTCTTTGTTATTGCATTTGATTAACAACTATCGTAATATCTTGAAATCTCAATCTGTATGCCTCAAATTTTAGTTGTTCACAATAGGATCGGTAGAAATTTTTTGCAGATTCTACAACTTACTTCATATTGTTGATAATTGGCTAATGATGAATTTGAATTTAGATAGAACCGTGACATCATTCCATAATCCGTCCGGGTCAGTATTAACAAATCGGTCCAGAAGACGACGATTGATGAAAATAATCACCCACTTATTTAAATAAAATATAACTTTTTATTTATATTTCAAAACGCATGCGTACTAATTTTGAAATAGTCATATATCACAGAGTTGTATTTAAAAAAAATTATATACACATATCCGGATAGTTAGGTAGCTATACATCCCCCACTTTTGTTTTAAGAGTCGTCCAATTATATTTATCACCCACAAAAGCACATAACACAACTATAAGTATATTACACCAATAATTCACCCACACAAAATAAACTTGAAAAAAAAACAAAAAATTTAGAGAACTAACCAACAATAATTTAACTTAGGATAATTGTGATTTAGGATAGTTGGGGTATTGTTTTTCAGGACACATAGTTTTCGGCGGTGGTGTTTTTGTTTATTATTTACAAGGATTGTTGGTTTTGAGGCAGGTTTCCAGGCACTGGTTTGTATTAAATTGTTGGTGTATTATAACACACACACACAGACGTACACACATCCATATACACACACACACGCACAGATAGACAGAGAAATATAAAAGAGTCCTTTGGCTACACATATACGGTGTAAGAGTTTTGTGAGTGTGTGTATATCAGCAGGAGTCAGGCCGGGGGTAAGACTGGCGGCCATTGGCCAGAATTGTGAGATGGCAGCTACGCGATTGGCTCACCAAGTTACGTGCCATAGGCGACTGTGATTACAAACCTGCAATTTCATCTTTTGATTTACTTCATACTGTTAGTAACCAGGCATTGGGTGGGTGTAAGTATATAACTAACTTTCAGTATAACTATATCTATAGATACACACCATACAGTTTGTAATATTTCATATAGGTACCTATAGGTTCAATATATTTTTATTATTACTATTATTATTATTAATATATGCATATATGATAGGGGGAAAGAAATAGATTTTTGCTGCAGGGTCGGATCTAGGGGGAGGTTGTAACAATCCATCATAAAATCTAGTAAAAAAGAAACAACAACAACAACCAGATCGCAGATTATATATACAAAAGCCTTTGTTAATACAAAATATATAATTAACACCAACTTTTCTACTAACCGATAATTATAAATACTGTGGTTTTTTCGTTCGTTCTTTCTTCCTTTTAAAAACAAAAGCAGTTATAACCATCATTTATCAAGAATAAAACGGTACTAAATTACCATCATAAATTACCACACTTTTTGAAAAATTATTGACAAATTTTGAAGAATAGAATTTCGTCCATCCGATATTATCTCTAGGTATACGATTTGATCGGAGAAATACTACAAAGTCGGTCCTGGATTAGTGAAATGATCATTCTGGTGGTTATATACCGGAATGTGCGGCTTGATCTCTGTGATCAAGTACATATCGTGGGCGTCCAACTCGATCTGCCCCAGGACAAAATATGGCTTCTTGAGTAGTCAACATGGCCGACTACCCATTGTTTCATATCGGCCCGCAGTGGAATTTCATGTTTGTAGGATGAAGACTTACATACGAACATAAAAAAGACGAAATCAGTAGAAAAAAACAACATTATAAATCAAGATTGTAGTGATAATCCCCTAGAGAACAAATTCGACATGTTACAATTTTGACAATTTTTTTTTTGGAGAATCTTTAGAATCCCCTTCAAAATTATGTCGTTCAATGAATATTCCATATGGTGGGCGGCTACCAAAACTGAATTAGACAATCTAATATCCAATGAAGAGAAATATGAACAGTTGTTAACTAAAGTTAAAACAGATAGAAATTTAGCATCGTATCTTCTAAGTGGTGCATATGCAAAATATTCAATTTTAGTACAAAAAATTGGTCTAATTCTGAATCACATGGTGCAACCACAAAAAAGAGAAATTGTACGAAAATTATTAGATGTTGCTCAAATACGTCTAAATGAATTGAATAATCAATTAAGAGATGTTGATATTTCTGAATTTCATTATATGGATGGTAATTTAATTGAATTGAAACTAATTCCACAGAAAATTGAAATTCTAGATACTTTCTTCTATTATCTTCGACATTACAAATTGGAAGATATGTGGAAAATGATAAAAGTACCTGATTTTATTATTTTAAAACAAAATTGATCGAAAATCAATCGATTTTAGGGTGGTGAGAAAATTTATGTTTTACCATCGGAAATAGAAGAAATTCAAACAGAATCTGCAGAGCCACAACCGCCACAGAAACAAGAAAAGAAATTAAAGGTCCACCATCCCCGAAAATCAGTAGAAATCGTCAATTTAACACAGGAAGAATTGTTAGAACAAGAAAACCAGGCAAAAATTGCTGCTACTGCGATTTTGATACAAAGAAATGAACGTGGACGTCAAGCACGTCTCTACTGTACAGACAAACGTAGAATTTTTCAAATAAGACAACAAATTTTGTCTGGAAGAAGATTGGTACCAAGTTCTAGTTTTGAACAGGAAAAAGCTACAATTCGAACACAGGCATTATGGCGTGGATATACCATACGACAAATGCTCAAACGGAAAGAAAAAGAAAGACGTCTCCTTATTGGTTCATAAGTCACTCTAGTCACGGTCTCGATAGATGAATTTCTCTCTACATTGTCTAAGCATTTTTTTTTCATTTATGTAACAGTTCTGGCATTGCTTACTTGGCCCATATAGAGGGATATTCTTCATCTATAAGGCTGTGATCAGGTTAGAAATATGGTAAAGATTCATTTTTTAGGGATGACGGTACCAAGTTATCGATCACAGAAAGAATTGCAGCAACTTAAGGCTGATGATGAGAAACGCTGTGAATTGCGTGATCAACGTCTTCGAGAATTTATCGAAACAAATCTAAAAGAACGTGAACGTATATTTCGTGTACGTGGTCCTGGCTTAATGGAAGATATTGGTGATGAGATACGAGAATGGTTTTATTCATTTTACACAAAAACCGAAAATTTCCAACCAATACCATCAATAAAAGAAGGTGGAACTATTTTAGTAATACGTGGTGAAACTTTAACTCCAGAAGAATGGTTACAACAAAAACAAGTGAAACAAAAACAAAACAAAAACGTGAAAAATGATAAAAAAATTACGGCTGAACAACGGAAAGCTGCTAAAAAGAAAGAACAAGAGAAAATGAAAAAGGAATTACAAAGGAAAAAGAAATTAAAGGAAAAAGGACAATTTGAATTAGATTTAAAACCAACAATTGTTACAGAACTTTATCAACAAATTGATAAAGAATACCATCAATTGTGGGATGTAAAAAAAGATGAAGATAATCCAGATGAAAACATCTATTTAGATTTGATACAGGAAGAGAAATATTACGAAATGCAATTAGAATTAAGACGTGTCGTTGATGAATTAATGAGATTAGAGTTAGATTTATTAATGGAAGCTTTAGCAAAAGATAAGCGAAAGAAATATAAATCAAAAAAGAAAAAGAAAAAGAAGAAGAAGAAGAAGAAGAAAAAGAAAAAGAAGAAAAATAATCGAACTGGTGATCGATGTATTGAAGATTTATTTCAAGAATTAGTAGATGTTGGAATTATTCATCAATATAATGAAAAAGTTTCGTTACGAGATTTTAAAGGGGATTTAAGTTATAAAAATTGGGATTTACGACAACAAGATTTTGATCCACCAGCGACATTAGGTGATGTTCGGCAAGTTGTGAAAATTAATTGTATTTTACCGTTAAATGTTACAACAATGAAAAAGCCAAAGTCTATACTAATTGCTGGCTATAAACAAAGTGGGAAGCATTTATTAGCTAATGCTATATTTTCAGAGACACGTTCTATATTATTTGATTTGTCACCAGAGATTCTTGCTGGGAAATATCAAGGCAAAAAGGTAAATTTTAGGTAAACGGTTTTAATTTCGGTTTTTCTAATTTCTGTTTTGTTAGAAATTGAAAATGTTGATACATATTATTGGTAAAATGTCAAAGTTATTGCAACCTTCTATTGTTTTTATTGATGGTGCTGAAAGAGTTTTTTATAAGAAAACTCCATCTACTGAACGCAATCTAGAACCGAAAAAATTAAATAAACACCTGGTTAAAGGTATTATTAAACCATTACAACCAGACGATAGAATTCTTGTTTTGGGTCTAACAGGAAGACCATGGCTTGCGAAAACTAAAAAACTGATAAAAACATTCGAACGAATTATTTCAATACCACGTCCTGATTATAATAGTATTTTCTTATATTATACTGAATTATTGATGAGTTATCATGGTATTGATAGAAATTTTAATATTTCATGTTTAGCAACAGTAACCACTAATTATCCTTTATCAACAATTAAACAAGTTGTTGAAACCGTACTGACACCAAGACGTATTATTTCTCTATCATACAAACCTTTAGATCCTTGTGAACTGTTTGAAGAACTGCTTAAAGTATCACCAATTAATGAAAAAGAATTAGGAAAATTTGTAAAATTTTACCAAAAGACACCGTTGGGTAAAGACAGAAAGATTTTTAACAAGTTTTCTGAAAAGAAACGACAAGAAACTGATAAGAAAAAAAGATAAAACTTTAGTTAGTTTGCTCAACTAAGAACAAGAGAAATCAATCAAAAGGATCAAGGGTGATGGGTGCATTGTTGTCAACATAGCATATGTGATCTGAATCGGCGGCTGCAATACACGTTTGCAAACAAGCCTCAGGCTCTAATAAACCATCCAAGGGTACCTACATAGTTTACTTTTTGTGAATTTCTATTGATAGAAATGCGATTTTTTAACTATTGTACGATGTTGGCTTACACCTAAGGCATTTATTATATCTGAATTCGACAGTACTCTGTTATCAGTCTATGTTTAGCAAGCTTAGCCCTGTTATCGAAGTAGTAACATAATATTGAACTAATCCATAGCTTGTCTTATTTTGAATAAAGAATATAGATAAAGGAAGATCTAAAAACTTTAAATAATAAAACTAATGTCGTAACTTTATTGATACGCTAGCTATTTCCCACGGCTTCGCTCGCGTGGAACTCCGGATTATAAGGCCCTAATTTTTTGCATGACGCAGCACGCGAGCGGCGCGCCAGGAAACGCGACTATTAAGGCTAGCTTAACTCTTACCTAATATGAGAGCGCATACAACTCAGAGGCACATATTTCGGCTTCTACTAAACTGATTCAGATGAAACAAAGGGTAGATTACTTATGAAAGTCTCCACTTGAAATCAGTCAAGTTTCCTTGAAAACGAATGAGTCGTTTTGGAGCCAACTTTTCTCAAACAAACAAACAAACAGACACATAGGCAGATAGACAAAACGAAAAATTGTGGAGTTCTTCTTGGGATCGTATATTCTATCAACCCTCTTACCATTACGACAAAAAATCAGTTGTACAGACCAACACAATATTTTTATCATATCAGTAGGTAGGTACCTATAGATAATTTGTTACCCCTTTCCAATGTATTAGTCGTTACCATTTACGTTCAGAGTCACATTACCAAATGAGTGGTAGGTATCTGAACACTACTGACAGGGTAGTAGTTTATATTGCCATCTTTATATTATACACTAATTTTTCTGGCTTTCTTCCAGATGACAATTATTAGTTCGCTCATTAGTCATGTGACTATAAACTTAAATGGCAACGACTATACCTAACATTTGTATGTATATATATTTGTACCATTAATTCTTAAAGGGCCTAGATTTTTACGAAAAAATTGTCAAAGATTCAATCTTTGCTTTAGGGTAGAACTAGTTTGGGTGGTTATGGCAACCGTTTTTTTATTATTAAATCTGAGCACCCTTTTCTTCTCCTTTCTATCCTTTTTGTTATTCTTGGTCACGTCGGAGATTTGCATAAAACTAGTCATATGTATGTACCTATATAGGTATATGTATAATTCTATCTCTGTTTATTATAGATAAAACTGAGACGTATAGCCGGTAATCTAGTGATCTGCGTCGTGAGGTATGGGCGTGCCTTTTATGTACCGCCCTAATGTCCCCGCCCTATCTCAAGCATGCCGCATCTCCACCACAACGTATATAGTATCAGTACTTATACTACACGTATACTAAATAATATGTGTGTGTGTGTGTGTGTGTGTGTGTGTAAAATGCGATGATATCAAAACACCCTGTGATTAGACTAATAAATAGACACTTATAGATAACTTATATACCGGCGCCGACTTTCCTGACCGCCTAATCACAGGTCAAACGTTCACAAAAATTATACAGACAAACACATACACATTTAAAACTGACCTAGAGAGAGATCGTGTGAGGGTGGTCGGATTTGTTGACCTTTTTTTCCCTGACATACCTAAACAATATCTATCTTTCTTTAATGCATTGGAAACGTTTTAAACTTAGGTCGTTGATTATGATAGTTTTATTTCTTTTTTATTTAGACATGGATTTAAGGTTGATAACGTATTATTATTTGGCCAAGTTTCAAGTTATGATGAGTGAGCTGCGTTTTAAAGACGAAGGAGGAGAAAAAAAACAGACTTTCTGACTTTTAGTGGGAGTTTAACAACGTTTTTCTTCTAATATAAATTATATACATTTTCAAATGATGGATTATAATCTATAACTGTTACCATTTATAACCAAAAACCGTAAAGGATAAACATAGGTAGACAATGAATTTCTTCGAACTGAAAACAATTTGCGATCAAAAAATCCATTTCAATGTCCAAGCTGACCTTTCCCTTACATTTTTAGAAAGGAAAATATCAAGACTTATATTAAAATACCTAAGAAACTACGTAACTGTTCCATTAAGTTAGGTAATTAATAATGGCAAAATAACAGAAATAGAGCAGAATTTTTCTTTTTTGCACAAAACGTGGCTTCTGCATGTCCAGAGGTCATAATGTAGTGCTAAAAATCCTATAACAATTTTACAACCCCGTCCATCATATTAGCAATTTGACTTTCAACAACACGACAATCGTTACTTGGACGAGAGTTGTAAAATTTCAACAAGAAAGAAGAAGACCAGGGGAAAAAATCAACATAATCTATTTGAAATGGATACACGTTTATGTAGATTTGCGTTCCGACACGCTTCACCTGGCTTTAAAATTTTTTAAATAAGTCTGCATCAGGTTTGAAAATGATCATATAGATAAATGGCGGTAGTTACAAGATAAAGAAAGACGGCAACACAAAGGGAAGAAGGAGAAAGAAAGAGATAATTAACTTTTGGAGTTAATATTTGTTGAAATAATAACTTTTGACTGATGTTCATTTGTGAAAATTGACGGCAAGAGTGATGGAAAAACAGAAATAAAAAAAAAACAGCTATTGTTAAGTAATTATAAACAATCACCTAGACAATTAACAGATTAATTAATACAAACATACAATTTTTAACAGCAAATAAAGGAATTAATAACAAATGATTTAGATGATTGTAACAACACTATAATTCAAATTATGGTTGTTTTTTTTTTTGTTTGTGCCGGTCTTATGTTCTGTAGATCAAAGAAAAAATCATCACGCAATAGGGCGTCGGTATTCTTCAAAAGTTCACCCTCGAAATTCTCCTATAAATCTGTTCCAGGTCTCCCCCAACTAAACTATAGCTAATTTGGCTTCGATTTTTTTGTAATAATAACAATAATAATAATAATAATAATAATATTAATACCACTTTATATCTATATCAGATCAAAAATACTGTAGTTAAATCAAAACGGTCAAACTATCGTTCTATTAAACATTTACTGTAAACAATACCTGAAACTTGACCAGCTTTTTTGTATGTGTGTGTGTGTGTATGGGTTTGTGTTGGGCCAAGATAATTTTCATGACAAAATGTGATAGATTGATTAGTAGATTAAGGCAGTTTTATAAATTACGTTTTCTGGTAATGTTGGTAATACAGTTTTTCAACGATGATAAATTGTGCAGTTATCACGCAATTATCGGACCGTTTTTGGGATGGTTTTTCATCTTCACTATATCTATATTTTTTTCTTTTTGTTGTATCTCTTTTTTTCCTGGCTGTTGTTGTTGTTGTTGATGTTGTTCCATCTCTCGTCAGGTATTCTGCCCAATTTGTACTTTACTGCCTGTTAATCTATTTTCTTCAACTGTTCCATCCGACAAATTTTATTGTTGCTGTTGTGCAGGTTTTTATTACGTTGCGCGTATATTTTAAAAATAAATCATATCGATTTTTATTGCTGATTAGGCTTTGGATAGATATTGAAGGAAAAAAACTTTGCAGTTGTTTTTCTGTTCGCAAAGAAGAAAAAGAATTCGGAGCATAAGATGAACAAGAGGAGTGATGCAAGTTTTTGTCATCATCATCATCGTCCTCACCCCTATCCAATTCGATACATATCTAAATTGTCGAGTAATTGCCGAATCGGTGGTGGTTAAAAGAGCTTGAAATTGTCCCTGGGTGATATTTACATTGAAAGAGGCGCATACAAACACCCCTCTCTCACTATAGATATATGTATAAATATAAAATAGGATTGCTTAATTAACCATGATGATGATCTCTACAGGGCCACATGTTTAGGAAATTGAAGATCAACTATGAAGAGCGACAAGGGGTGATAGGAACTTTAGATATCAGTCATTATCAATACAAATATTAATAGACTAACATAAATCAAATTAGTCAAGATATGGAAAATAAATTAGTAATTTACCAAAACGTTTTCTTTGATCTTTAATAATTATAATTCCGTTTTGCAACGATTACCTACATTGGGAATAAATGGAGGTTTTCCAGTTAAAGACTTTTCTGGAATTTCTGGATTTATTAGATAGGTCCTTTTCAATCTTTGTTCCTGGCAATCAAGTTTTGTTCTTCTCGATAAGTTTCAATTACACAGTTAAGGTGTTATTTTGATTTATGAATTGAATGATTTAGTTTCCAGCAGTGTTTGCATCTCTATAGGTATATTTTATACACATAGAGTTAATAACAGTAGCTGGAGCCCTGTAGAGGAATCCTGCTGCGACGGTGGCGACCCCTGCTGGTGCGACATAACCGCATCGATCGTAGCCCTAAGCTACCACACACCCTGCTACAAAATGGTCGACACATTCACAATATCTACGATTTCGTTTCCCATTTCGTATCCCTTTTTGTGTAGTCGTCTATTTTTTGCATCTCGTTCAATATTTCCTTTTATCGTTATCACCATCTTGAAAGCATCCTCTTTTTTTGTTAAGTGTTGCTCTGTAGAGAGTGAAAGAGCCTTTCAGTTTCTCTGTTGGCAGCAATATTTGACAATATCGTAGAGTTCATGTATCATTAATGTGTGGTGGACGTTCGGACGTTCTTCAAGTTATTTTTTTTTTTTGACCACGTGTATAATTAGGTATGGTAATGTTTGACGAGGCGGCGAGGGCGAATGCTTTAATGAAGGAGGGCCCTGCTTGCTTGCTTGCCTGCTTGCCACAACGGTCCAAGTCTCTATAATGCCGCCGGCAATTTGGCACGCACGCGATCTCTTACATTTCTCATCTCTTCTATAACCGCAACCGGACTTTATCCATATCCTAATAATATTACAAGATTTACACTAGAGAAGTTCACGGATTTCCTTCATCATCCACAACTGTATGACATAAAAGACCAATAGCATTCATTTCAATAACATTTA
The DNA here is from genome assembly GCA_037464855.1 of Iselma pallidipennis. NCBI lineage: Eukaryota > Metazoa > Arthropoda > Insecta > Coleoptera > Meloidae > Iselma > Iselma pallidipennis. The sequence continues at coordinate 26,899 of JAZBHA010000678.1, forward strand.
CTTGAAATTTTGAATAAACCTTTCCTCCACTAACAATAAGTAGAAATTGGCCAATTTTTGTCTTTTTTGTTGTTATTTTTGGAATTTTAGTGATTATTTTTGGGAATGGATGGCACACCTGGTGTATATTACAGTGAAACACACAACTACCACCACACAGAGTGATTGTTTGATGTTGTTACGCCCTCCACTGAACCCCCAATTAACCAGTAGCCCGTTAGTTAAACTCTAATCACGACCTGATTGCTACCTGTTCACGCCCTACACACCACCAGGTAAATTAATACAAGCAATTTGATGACTCAAATAACTGTCATACGGATGATTAAATAAATTAATTAACAAAAGCAATCAATACATATTTCCAATCTATCTATCAACAATATTATTATAGATTTTGGTTAAATTTAACATAGTCGATTTAATTTTGATCACAATCGAAAATCATAGGTATAGGTACTTCAAGTTGTATATAGTTATAGATACCTATAGAGAACAATAACCATCAAACGAGTTAAATTCAAAAAAAGTAAAACATGAAAAGGACTAACAATAAGAAGAAGAAGAAGGAGAAGAAGAAGAGCTACAAGCTCTAGGCAATATGTTATCGTAAATAATCGAGAAGTTTTGAAAATATTCCAGTCGAGTTTCCTTGACAGGAAATGAGTACAGATCAGATGGTTTTAATGTACGTGTTCTACAGGGCAATAATAATAATTGGATGCGAGGCGCTTAACGAACACTTTAATTTCCTCTATTTTACATTATCTATCTACAACAATGCAATAACAATTATAAAGATGACAGATATTGTAGACAACTAGAAAGATGAAAATTAATAAAGATTTTTGCATAAATATAGTTCATAAAAAAAAAACTAGAAACGTAGGTGTTTTAGAAAGTCCATCATATTTTTTTAGTGGTGTCGCTTTTTTCTTTTCGGCAATATGTATACGAGAATTCGCTTCTAACAAACCCATTAAAATAGCTTTATAGAAACCCAATTTAAGCCAGTTAATTGTGTGTGTGTGTGTATTCTTTTAGGTTTTAGTTTCATGAAGGAATCAATCTAACTTTGTTTCCGTCCGTAGGTACTACAAACGAATTTATGGCTTTACCTACACAAAATACAGGATGCCTATATATATACATAAAGTTTCTGTAATAATTATTGTCGAATACAAATTTTATTATTAAATTGTCAATATTTTAGTATTTATTGTTTTCATCATCTTTTTCAAGTCTGTGTCTACGAAAGGGTTTAATTTAAATTAGTCTGTTTTTTTGCCTCTCCAACTCTTATAATTTCTTTTTTTAATAATGTTTAAACTAGCTGAAATAAATCATTAAAATAGACTTTCGCTAGCTACATCCTGTATATTATATATATAGATATACCTATATAATATATTAAAATTGACGATCGTCAACTTGTCTGTATAGCAACACGGTGATTTCTACCTGGGCCTTGTCTTGATTCTTTCTATTTGGTAGGTATATATGGTCATATGTAATCGCTTTGGCTGGCATTTCATTTGTTCTATGACAGATTCCTCTTACTAATTCATTTTTTAATTAACCAGAGCTCAGGTTTTGTTGTTGTTGCTGTTGTAGTTGTTCATCGAGTGTCTGTTAAATTGCTGCTGCCGCCGCCGCCGCCGTCAACGTAATCAACACGAAACCAACGTAGGTATACCTATATTCATTCTTTCTACTATTCTTCAATGAACTTTTTTTCTTTATATAGTAATATATCTATACATACATATAGATATTTATTAATGTTTATACCTACTATGTTGGTTTGTGACGGATTTTATAGTCGAAAAATTAATAGAGGGATTCATCCATTTCTTATTGTGTATTAGCTATAAGCCATAAATTGATGTATGTAAAATCTAAAATTTGAAGGGTTAAACAACCCTCACGAATTATAATCGCAAATTGCGGCTATTTGATGTAGAATATTTTAAAATATTATGCTTTAAATAGTAAAGAGCGAATAGAGTGAATTTGCAAGAGAGAGGTTTTAAAATTGTTTGGTTTTAGGTCCCTCTTTTGATAGATGACAATTCAATATGTGATTACAAAAAGGGTTGGCTCGGTGATTACAACAGGGC
>JAZBHA010000678.1:31053-48583 GCA_037464855.1 Iselma pallidipennis
ATCTGAGAAATAATTGTTTAAATTCATCAAATAGACAACAATCGACTCTAATGCTAGACTTTCTTAACGATTCTGTATATGTTTACGGGAAACTGTAGGCGTTGTAGGTATCTATTTAAATGTCTTTTAAACACGCATTACATTAACAACAAGCAAGTTTCTTTTGATGCAGCTAATGGTTGCGTTTGGTTTGATCTTACACTTTATTTATACACAGCATATGTACCTACGTACACATAGATTAAAAGAATAATTTCTATCTTTCTAATATGCAAAAAAAAGAACAAAAAGTTCCATGGAAAAGTTAATACAACCAATATTAAAATGTGTGTATTTACCTATACTATGTGTAGTGTATGCATGTGTAGTAATATTAGATGGGTATATGTAGATGCGAGAATCGGGTAGTCGCTTTGAAGTGGTTCTATCATCTCTAAAATGAGAAAAGACTATGTTGTTGACAGACGCCGCGTGTCTAGCTGAGTCAAAAACCACAAATTCATGATGAAAAAAGGGGTCGATCGGTCGTGTGTATGTCATCAGTGTCATCAATCATAGCTTTTCTATGATCAATATCGATGCTGAATTTTGGTGCGAAACCCACAAGTTTCAGATTTGATTTTAATTTATTGGAAATACTAGACAGAAAAATAATAAGGATCAATAAATAACAACAAGATAATTGTTGGATATAATCATAGCGAGATATCAAGTGTGTATTGTTAACTAGTCTCCTATAGTTGTATGTTTGTTCTGTTAACGAGACGGGCAAGAGCTCTTTATGAACTGTAAGCAACACACGAGAATTTCAAGTGGTATTGTTTTGATACGAATACATCCCTCTTTTGGGGCGGGGTGTGGGGGACATAAAGTACAACGTATTGTCGACTTTATTAAAAGTTTCAACCATAACGGATTCTATCATCAATTACCATTACCATTCCTAGAAAATCATCAATTCATTTATAAGATTTCCCACATTTTCAATTCGTTCTGTAAGATTTTCTTTGAGCGATAATTAACTTGTTTGTTTTCTGTTATTAACTTATACCTAACCGAAATAAGGAAATAATCATTCGGTAGTCTATCTAATAATTGAAAAATTAAACGATTTGATTGATAAGTTAAACAATCGAAGCTAATTATACATCTCTGTTTGAAATGAAATAACAGAAATCTTTTCTGTTTAATTACAGATATTAAAAGCAATTCTTTACCCTTATAATGTATCATCAACTCGTCATGCCACCGAAATTACGCGATAATTATTTGATAAATCTATACCTATAACAGTACTACAAATTTTGGATGATTTATTCCTAACTAACACTTTCATTTGAAACAGTTATCTTGTATAAGAGCACAAATAATTTGCTTTCTTTCTTTCTTTTAAACTTGTCTCTATTTTCTTTAATTTTCGTTATTTTTGTTATTACATTAATAGAACAAGGAGGGAAGAAGGGCAAAACAACAAGTTATAAGAGGATATTATGTAAATAAATGTGCCAAAGAAGCTTATTCAAATATTATTTTGCATCATCAAAGTAGCTCGAGACTCAAGAAGTAAATATAAAAATATTTAATATTGTCTTTTGTGTGGAATAATTGCGGCTTCGTTAAAATATATAAGTTAATTCTCCTTTTCTCCGTTTTCTTTGCTTGTTCGTCTAGTCGTTGATTTTCTTATGTTGTAAGTAGATTCCCGGTTTTCTTCGGTCGTTATCACTTTAGTGGAGTTTTCTGTGGAAATTTTATTCAACTGTTGTCGGTGATGAAATTAGGACAAAATTGTTTTTCTACCATCCCTCTTAATCAACAACAGAAATCAAAAAGTTTTTATTTTTGGAATTTCTTTTGTGTCTTGCTGTTAACACATAGACATGATTTATTCATCTGTTTTCGTCATTATTAAAATTTATAATACTTTTTTGCCGTATTGTTGAAATAAATCACTGTCATTCCAAAAATTGTTTCATTAATCTTAAAAAATTGTAACATAATCGATGAATTAATTGGATGTTGCTACCTATCATTATTATATTCTAGGATTACCAATTTGTGTTTTTTTTTAGGTAAGTCAATAAGTAGCATAAAACAGAAATTTCATTCTATATCAAAACATAAACATAGGTATAATGTTGGAAGGCAGAGAGAGCTTTTCACGGATTAACTGACGAACGTTAATGAAAAGCACGTGCCTACTAAGAGAGCTTTTTTGTGTTTATAATATTATTAAACGGCACGTGTAACAATATTGTAACGATATTCAATTATCAAAAGGCCTCCCTTCTTATCGTAAACATAAGACTTGAGTGAAAAGTGATAAAATGATCCTACATCGGTAGGCTAATTAACAGCACGCGACTAAGTACCTAAACAAAAAAAAAATAGAGAAAGACTATATGAAATCGATAAGAGGGTGGAAAATATGAAATCCTGTTTTCTTAAATAATAACAGTAATAGGTAATAAAACAATAGAAGATCGAAAGGGACCGATTGTGCTTACAGTCTGTAGACGTACCTACAGATGTATTTACATATATAAGAATATATTCGATAACCAATGACAAATAAATTACAGCGACAACTTGCACTAGTGCAAATTATCGGTGTAATTCATTTATCATTGGTTGTTGGAATTATCCCTTACATTGACATGTGAACTGAACGTCAATTACGAAGATACCTACTGTTTAGGAAATAATCTGCCAAAATATCAATATCGTGCTTGATATTTTCGCCAGTTTTTCGAAAGTTGGCAAGCTAATAGGCTAATAGGTAAATACTATTGAAATTGATTAGGTAATCAATATTTATTGTTAAAAAAACTTCCTCCCTAAGATCACCACTTTAGCAAAAGTCGAAACTAGATTTAAAGAATGTAAAATAAGTTTTCAGTAAGCATCGCCTGAAGTTCTTGTGTTGATTTTTCATTCAAATCTCTAGCATATTAACATATGAACTCATCTAACTTTCAAGCCTTAAGGTAGAATATCCCTCTACCTAGATAGATATACAGAGATTTCGATCTAAATCAATAATAAGTACATTGAAGGGGACATCAAGTTCGTAGCTAAGGGTGTTAGTAGCGATGTTACGCTCAACGTAGCATATCACATGCCGTGTGTCATGCTCAACCAAGCATTTAACCGACCGCTGTCTACACATTCCCGTAATTTCACTTATTTCCACTCATTAACGTAATAAAATTTTCGTATAATAATAAACAACCCATCCCCAATTTTGGCTCTTGACAGGAAGATAAAAATCAATTTTTCTAGTAAATGCTAAAAATTTTTATCAAGAACAGAATTGTATCGGAAACTGACCGGATATATTGTTGATTCAATCATTCCATTCAACTAAATTTCCACAAAACTTGACTATTTATCATAACGAATCTAGTTTCCTATTTCTATAGGGGTAGTTTTCGGTCAAGATTGATAATATATAGAGAGTGAAATAGGGAGTAATAGTCACTTACCTGCCAAGTATTAGAATCTAATGTTGCCAAAAACGACATGTCTCGAATTGAAGTTGTAGCTGTTGTAGTTATTGTTGCGGTGGTTATTTTTGTAACATCCACTAACGCAATCTATAAAAGAGAAAAAACATAAAATCAATCAAATAATAGGTACACGAAAACTGAAGGGGTAAAAAGACTATAATTGATAATAAAGTTGTTATTTTTAGATGGGTAGGTACCTATACCTATAGAAATTGTATTTTTAATATAAATAAATTATTGATATAGTATGTAGATATATGTAGGTATAGATTGAAGTCGATTTGTTGACCTAACAACAATGCAAATTTACGTCAAAATGTGATTGATGCATTTTAAATTAGTTATAATTGGTTTGTAATTTGTGTTAATGACAAGTCATTAATAATATTTACAAAGCCCTTAGGTTGTGGTGGCTTTCAATAATATTTCAGGTAAAATATCTACATTAAGTTATCTGTAAGAATCTAGAAAATTAGAATTGACTTGTCTTAATTATAAATAATAGAAATTGAAAAGGAAAATTTGATTTGTTATCAGAAAAAAAACGCATTTTATTTAACAACTTTAGTATGATTCAGTTTTTTTTAGTCGTTTAAACTTCACACTTTAATTAGGTATTTGTCAATACCTACTTATTGGAAAAGTATAAATTACAGTTTACGTTTTGACCACCTAGACCTAAACAATTTGAATTTTTTTTTAAGTAAATTAGAGTTGAAGGAAATATTTACATATTTCACTATTTTATTTATATTTTACTATGCCAATTGAAAGACCACCGTCGGAAAGAAAATATTTTATCGAATAGACGAAGATTTAATATCAAAATACCAAGTTTATAAAAGTTTCGCAGCAATAATCTCATCATAGAGATATAATGAAGATAGAGAGAATGCAGTAAAAAGTCAAATAGTTATTATAAGATTAATATACCCATAGATATCAAGTAGATATTATATAAATGGAAGCTTTCTAATTAGAGAATTTCTCATAAAGCAAAAATTACTAAATTCCTAACTTACTCAATTTTTGTTGAAATTTTCTCAGTTTTCGGACATACCGTTATAATTATAGCTATACTTTTACTATCAATTATTTATTATTATGTTGTTATATAGATATTTGTTGATTTGATTGGTTTAAACAATCGGCCGAAAATATAGTCGTTGTTCTATTCTATGTTCTGTAGATTATGAACAAAACACTACGATAAACTCTGCTGGACAGGCAACAAACTCAGACAAAAGCTTGGGGGAAACTGGCCTGCAGGTGGGCCCCCGGCACACGCTTTCTACCTCCCCACGGGCAACCGCGACAATATAGACAACAGTAGAGAGAGAGTTGAGTTGTGTGAGTCCCCGCCTATCGGGCTATACTCCTGTAGCCAATCAGGCCCGAAGACACGCCCAGCCTGAGGCGATGCCCCCTTCAAATGTTTCTCTGCAATTTTCCAAAGTGAACATAGAGATATAAAGTGAAGAAGAAGAAGAAGAAGAGAAAGGAGACGATCATAAAAGGGAAATTCGGTGAATTTACTATTTTATGAAAGATAGAGACAACTGAATTTGCAACTAATAAATGCATACCTACCTACATTAAATTTAATTCTTTTCAATGAAGATATACGTCGACCACAATTAACTTGATGCACAGTGGGGAAATGAAAATCTGCCCATAAGTGATAACAGGTCAAGTGGTGTGAGATGCATGCTGATCAGGATCAGTTATCTTGCGAACGATAACATTAGTGGAGTTTTTCGTCAACGATATGATAACCACTGTTTTGCAATCTTAGGCCCCATTCATACCAAACTAATCTGAGGCAATCATAATTAACCCGAATCTGACTGGCGAAGATTTGCACAAGTCAGCAGGCATAAGATACAATGGAATTACGCACGTAGTTATTCGCACTGCCTCAATCCGAATCAATCTAATTCACCACATTCGAATCATGGTTCAAGCAGGCGATGATTGTATCAGTCTGATTCATGAATGAAGCTACTGATAAAAAGAAATAGCTGATTGCTTCATATTGATATATTCAGCTGGTGTGAAATTCTTTTTTCTAACTTTGCTCATCGTTGTATATCTCCTCTGAAGAGCAGCCTAGGTTTTCACCTGGTAGATGACAGAGATTCAACATTTTTCATTAACAATATGACCAATGAAGGATTAAGGACTTGTGGGCCCTGGTGCAAAATTTCTTCATGTGCCTCTAAAGGGAAGTCGTGACTGTAATGTTTCCTTTTTTTTTCAGAAATTGTGGAGAATTTGTAATTTTAATAATTTCCATTACGAATATGAACTCAAAGCTCAGCGGTCCCTACAAATTGGGGCTCCAGTGCAACTGCTCCTCTACGCCTCGGTTAATCCGGCACTGAATATGACGACTTCGTTTTATTGTGTCACTATTGTACCGTACCTACAATATTCAAGACTGTAGTTGAAGATAATAGCAACAACATTAAATTTAATTATCTTGTTTGTAATTAAATTAGTTTTTCTGTGAAATAATTCTTATAAAATATGATACCTACATAAATTAAAACTTAGCTTGAAAACATTTGCATATCTTGTTGCGAAAAAGGGAAGAGCAGTATATCACCGCCAACATTACAATAGGTAGGTACCTAATAATAAAACAGTACAAAGTAGAATGAGATAGGGTATGGTTGCATCACGTTAATTGAATGCTAAGAACACTCGGAGGGAATTAATACAGGTCGCTGATCAAAGGTGATTATTCCATCCTATATCTATCAAGTACAGGCTATCCTCCGTCATACTAATATGGAAAACCATATGTAGGATAAGGCGACGATCCTAAAGGATAAAGTTCTAATTAAACTAATGTGTCGTAAGAAAGGAATGACTAATTTGTCAATTTATCTAACTGTATATAGAGGTACCTATGTATTGTATTTTTCTATATATATATATATGTATATACATTTACAAACCTATAATCCTGACTATAACATTAAACAACAGAAAACGAGCTACAGTCTTTTATAATAAAGCTACCACCCCCGCGGCGGACGGTCGCGTGTATACTCAATATCTTTCTCTCTTTGTCTTTCTCTATCGGTTCTGTCTTTCCAGCTTAATGCTACAATCTCCAGTCGGCGGCTCATGATGGCCCAGGGGCCTCATGAGTCCCAAGAATACAGGCCTCTTCTACAGCAGACCACGACTGTCCCCTAAAGCCAAGTCATTGCGCCTCTTGTATGCCGTTGTAGTAGTTGTTGTTGTTGTTGTTGTTGTTGTCGATGTTGATGCCAGCAACAACAATCTTTAGCACACCCTCAGTAAGATTTTGCCTCCCTCTATCATCATCATTATCATCAACAACAACATCTTCTACAACCTACATTATGACTTTTATAAAATCACCAGGTGCAATAAAGTGAAATTTGCTCAAAAGGAACAAAGTGTAATCATCGCGTTTTCAAGAATTTTATTTGAAAGCTAAAAAACTTTATAAGTAGTCATCTATACTTAACGATTGACTTTTTACGGCAAAATTATTTAAATAGTTTTCGGTGTTTTATGATTTTGTGGTACAAATACTCACATCTATAATACCTATAGGTATAGATTTGGTTATTACGGATAATTCGTGACAGATTACCTTTAATGTGTTTATTGATATCTGCATAGAAATGGTTTAAGGGCTTCAGGGCATCTCATTATTGGTTGAATGAATTATTGACAGAAATTATACACAATAGTGGGCTAGTTAAAATGTTTACTAGGATATTATTAAAGAATTACCTATACCTATGTATCTAGACGTACTGATTGTGAAATGGGAACCTTATGAAAATTTTCGATAAAACTAGAGAATTTTTTGCATAAAACAATATAAAAATATTATTGTTTTAATCGGTATCGTATGGCACTAACTCCTTTTGTTGATGAGCATCCATCATATAGTGTACCTATGGTTATTTTATGTTGGTTGTAAAACGTTGCATCCCCCGATCCGGCGTGAAATTTGAAATTAATGAAACGTCAATGTTTAACTTGAACAAACCGGCAAAAAAAAATGATTAGTCGTCGACTCTATAATTTTCTAATTACAACCTATAGTTTCTTCTTAAGAGATATACCTTACTATATGCCTCAGGTCGTATCACAAGAAAAACAGACATGTGGACTAGAAAGAGACCGATTTATCTAGAATATCTATAAAACATTTTTTTTTTCATAGTGAAAGAGGAAGAGAATGAAGAGAAAAAAAATTGTACATCCCACTTTCGGCAGACTTTTTGATGTAATTAATCCAAAGAAACGGTTGTCTCACACTCATGGATATAAATGATGTTGACAAATTCCAAAAAAAAAGATAGAGGAACCATATTATTTAATCGTGTGTGCGTTTTTTTTTATTGTTTAATTCATCTTTATTGTAGCACTAGAGAAGAAAGCTAAGTATGTTGGGCACGCTTTCGTGTCTGAAGATGGTGCACGTTTATTCTTGTTGTTGTTGGTGGTACTAACATGGAAAAATTATTTGTAAAGCTAGTGCCAGCTGACCTTTTGCTGACCTCTCACGGATGCGGCACGCGCATCTCCTTAAGATCGACAAACCTAAAGAACTCTTTCTTTACCTATACCTATTGTGAAGAAACTAAAGAACCATATCAAAAATGATAAAACATTACTTTTTGCATAATTTCATTTTTGCTCATTAAAAATGGATCTTTCAGCTTTTTTGTCTTCTCCTACGTTGGACAGTTTTCATACCTATTTCGCGCAACAAAATGATGATGTACTTTTTTTATTCTTATTTATTTTGTCACAGTATTGCTGTGCTTTCCATTATCATTTATAACTATAACGTACCCATATGAGTTGTCTCGTTGTCTTGCAAACAGGTAACCAGTTCTGTTGGTAGGTACATGTTTGTGTTTGTGTGTGTATATGGGTATATGTGCGTAGGTAAATGTGTGTGTCCCCTAAGATTTATATCCTTAGCAATAAATTCAAGTTATTTTGTTTTAACTGCATATTAGACAGGTAAAATACGATATAGTTGGATATAATAGGCATTGCGGTTTGACCATTCAATAAATCAAATAATTAAGAAGCGGCCCATCATCATTCCACTACTCTTGAATAATTTCTATTACATTTTTTTTTTGTTTCGTTGCTCTCTAAAAGCTCCATTCATATTGAAATGGAATTTGGTTTTAATTTGATTCCAAATTAAAGAAATCAATCATTCTACTTATATTACCGAACTGGATTAAAATCGACCAAAGACTAACTGTAAAATATTAAAAATCTGATCCTGGTATCGGTTGCGGTGTATAATGATTGAATCTATCTTTATCGTTTTTTTTTCTCTTTGCCTGGTATTTCTATATATAGTTACAGTATAATATGCCTATGTATTTGTGTATGTGTAGACTCGTATATTCCATGGGGGAAATTTTGTGGGGTTGGCAGGACGACGCCGCCCTCAGGGCAGCGCTCGATACCCTAGGAGTCTGCGCCTTTAGTGTATATCTTCAGGCTAAACAGAGGATACTTGTACGCATTCAATATAAAATACCGTACTTTCTGTATGTACAATCAACGATATTTTAATCACAAAGACCTTTTTGGTCAAGATGTTTTCTTCTCTTTACTTTTTTATTTCACTAATTAAAGAGGTTATGTTATGGTTTTGGTTTCGGTTTGTTTGTGTTATAAATTTTATTTAAAACGATCAATGAAAGTTATGTTGTTTGAACGCTATAAAATTATTGAAGAACGTCATAAAATCTTGGATGAGTTCATATATGAATCAACTAAAACAAATACAACAGCATCAACCAGAAAATATACAGTAGAACTCGGCTATAACGGCAGAAAATAGTGACTTTTCATCAGAGTGTCGTTGTATACAGGTTTTTGAGCAACACAAATGAATGAACAGGATGTGTTAGTTTTGTTGTAACAACCAAATTGTCGTTATAACATTTAAAAGAAATTACAGGGATGCCCACAATGATTGCGTTACAGCAATGAAAATTTTAAAACAAGTTTTCTAGTGGAAAGCAACATTTTCCTCGAAATCTTCATAATAATGGGCAGTCCTTTTAACGTAGAATATCCCGTTTGCAGACATAGATATCTATGATTTTCTTCCCTTTTCTTCAGTCACGAATTTCCCAACTTATTGTTAGTCACTGTCCCTTTTACCATATTTGTTTTCATGTACGTGGAAAACCTCGTATTTGTGAGTCCTCTCTATCTCTCTGAAACAAAAGCTCGAAACCATTAAATTATTTTCTCTATATATATGGATTGTATGTGCATGTGTGTGTAAATGTGGTAGAGACGCCTGTCAACTCTCGTCTTGTTATTAACAACGGTGGTGGTGGTGGCGGTAGTAGTAGTGGTGGAGTTTTTCACATTCATAAAGGGCGTTATTGGGATGATTAAACATGAATGAAAAGACACCCTCAATACAGTCAGAATGATATTGTCATTTAAGAGAGGGTAAAATCGAAAATAACATATGAGGACGTGTGTTGCAGTCCTATTAGTTTAAAAGACCGCAATAATATTAAAACAACCCCTCGAAAAGGAAAAACTTTGTTTTTCGTGTTTTCTGAGTAGAGAGAAAGGGAGGAAAAATTATTTTCGCACCCTTATTCTCACTATTGACTTGTAAATTATTACAGATTTGAAAACGATTAAATTTCGATGAAACATTCGATGATACAGAGATAAAAAGTTTTTTCTTTAGAGGGTCATATTTTTTTTGGGCTTTGTTTTAATTCAAGGGGAAAATGCGTGCGCACATTTTGATTGGTCCATATGATAACCCAACAAAATATCAGTTGTTTTAAATTTAAAATTATAGTCTTCGCTCATATTTATGAGTTATGAATACCGTTTATGTTTAGAAAATTATCCATATTTTATAAGTGGCATCATATTAAAATATTCAAAACAGTTGGTCGGTGTTGTTTTTTTTTTATCGAAGACGTTTTTAGATGTTCTGATTATACTCCAAATAAGACAAAAACAATTTTTTGTTTCGTGATAAGTATCGAAATTTTCCGTTAGTAAAACACGTGAACTGTATGCAGTCGTAGGATCAGTTGTTAGCGCAACCAATTCCAATTCGTTGTCTGTTAACAGTGAGGAGAGAACGAGGACTAATTGGAATATCCTGAGGCTATCCGATGCTTTAGATCCTTGTTCCATGGTTTTATATGGATCAATATGTACAGCTTTCCAAAATGCTGGCTTATGCCAATATTCAATATAACAGTTTAGTTAAGGCTGTGTCATAATGGAGGAACAATAGTGAACTGTCTTCAGTGCCGTGCGGTAGATTTTGTCAGTATGATGCAAGTCTTCGAAATGCCGCCCCTTAAAAGTTTTTTCTTTAAAATAACCTCCGATTGTGGTTAAAAAAAGGAACTGCACAAAATGTACAAATAATATTTTCGCTGCTTATGCCGCCCCCTTACGGTGCCGCCTGATGCGGCCGCCTCTCTGCATCATAGCACGGCACGGCCCTGACTGTCTTGATACTGATGATGATGATGATGATGATAAAGCTCCAAAAAACCACTTGTCTTTATTTTTTCCATTTCTATTTTGTGTCTATTTTGCAAACTTATCCTATATGTTTTCCTCAATTCCACTTCCTCCACTCTATACATAAAAATATACAAAAAGGAGGGGAATATTTCTATGAATATTTGACGACAAATCTCGGTACCTACAGGAAAAACAAAGGGAGCCATATAGAAAAAGTTTTGAAATAACTAAAATACAAGAGGGAGTGAAATAAAGTTGAAAACTGATATGATCACTGTTTTTTTTTCGTTTCATTGATTTATAAACTGTGATTTCAATTTGTACAGAAAACTGACAAACTATTTCTACTCAAAAAATCACTGTTTTTTTTTATATATATTATTATCATTACAGTAGTGTTGTTATTGTGGTAACGGTGTTGTGTTGGTGCTATAAATTAATAGGAATCCAATTCCTTATCAATATTCATTGGGGGGCGTTTACCATCTGTCTCATAAAAAAACGTCTACTGAAATAGCAGCGAAATATAATTTTTTTCATCGTCATCATCATCATTATTATTATTATTATTATTAAAAAAAAAGAAACAAAGTAGGTATAAACAGGCGATCGTATTTTTGAACCAAAAATCAAACTTAAAAAAATCTATTGTAGAGATAAATCGATAGATTGAATGAAGAGATGTTGTATTTTGTCAATCATGTCAAGTATAGTAGATGGCAACATATCAAAACCATCAAGCTATAGTATAGTATAATAACAATAATAATAATAAGAATCCAACCCCAATTTGTTTGCTTAGGTTCCTGTATCTTTATTAGCTTGCGGCGAGAGATTTTGCTATTATCAATTGAGCAGAACAACAATATCATTGAAATATTGTTGTTTTTTTTTTGAATTTCAACAATTTGTTAGGCAATGATAATCATTAAAACAATTCAAAATAAGTAATACTAATAATTCTAGTAAAGTAATAAATTTAAATGTAGGTAGGGATATTTGTGCGCATACATTACACAATAGAAAATATATAGAGAATGCACAAGAGATAAATGAAATGAACTCTCTGGGATAAGAAATAAAGTAAACAGTACTTGTCGCCTCAGGCTGCACATTGTAATGTTACAGATGAAAACGGTGATCATAGTATATGGTAGTGTTGTATTAGAAAAAGAAAGATAGATAGAAAATAAAAGAGAATTCTAGATTATCATAACAACAAAACATTGAGACAAAGAGAGAAAAGGGAATTTGTTAGTATAAAACTTGGACAATATGGCTGGATGCATAGTTTTATTATCAAACAGAGTGAAAGAAACTGGAAGGGTTGTACGTCTATTTTCCCCTTTATTCTTATTCGTCGACTTTTTTACAAAATACACAAAATTTCAAAAAGATTTTGGGAAATATTGTGAGATTTCAACTCATTCGAAAATATGTACCTATTTCTAAAGAGTGTACAGCGTTATTTCACCTCGAAGTAAACTACGACATTTGAACGTAGGGCTGCAGCTTGGTTCATATTTTATTAAATACATATTTTTTTCCACGAAATTGACCTGAACGCAAGAAGTTTTTAAGCAAAAATTATCAACAAGCTGTCGAACCAAGCTACAACATTCTCTCAAATTGCGCCGCCTATTTCGAGACGAATTACCGTTTAACACCTTGTATTATACAATTTTTTGTTGTGACGTTAACGTAACAGGAACGCCAAATTCTGTTAGAGGAAGACAGCAAATTGTGCAAATCATTTATTTAGTGTAGTACACATTGTTCTCTGTCTAATAGGACTGGTAGGTACTAGGGCTGGGCGATATTGGAATTTTGATATCGATATTTCGATGTTCGTCAATATCGATAATGATCGATATATCGGGGTTTCTTGGAATATCGATATTGCATAGATATATCGATATTTTATCGATATATCGATACATCCATAACTAAATTGTTAATAAAATAACGACATATCGACAAAAATGAATAACTATTTGCAGTCTCAAGGATCTAGCTTCGTATCCAAATATGCCTAGGTGTAAATAATTACCAATATATGAAAAAATATCGATAGCTGTCAACATAAAATATCGATAGATATCGATATCATGCATCGATAATTCGATATATCGATAATTATCGATAATTCGATATATCGATAAAATTTAAAGGTCATATCGATATACGATATTATCGATATATCGATATTCTTATCGATATATCGAAGATCGCGCCCACCCCTAGTAGGTACAGGCTGCAAAAACTCTTCAACAGTGATAACACTTTAATAATTTAAAGTTGACAGTGAAGAGGTGGACGAAACTACTTATTAAATAAAGTTGTACTTATTAGAGTGGTAAAAATTTTTGTGTAGGTGATATCTTCCCACTATCAAAAATTTCCTTAAAGCTATTTTATAATTTGACGAAATAGCCACTGTAACATTCTGGTTCAGCACCATATGATTTGAATTTTTTGCCTCAAAACACACCAAACAAAAGAAAAACATACGAAATAAAACAATTGTTCGTCCAGATCATGACTTCAAAATTGTCTTTCTTTTTCAGAAAAGAACCCCGATTATTTGTGCCTTTAGGGCTTAGTATAGCTTCATAGGTATAATCGAAATTGTTCCACTGTTCATGTAAGTAGTAAGTAATATAGCTTTAAGGTTCTGAAGAACATAATACAAAAATTGCTATAGTCTCTCTACATATCTTTACAAGAAAAATTGTATAGCTTGTGGGTGTATATTATAAATGTTTTTGGTGGGAACTGATTTTTGTGAGAAATGTGGAATGATGATTGGCGAGAATTAGTTTGCGTGTCTGTAACATCTCCCACACACACACACACACATACATACCTACATGTATACACATATACATATATGTATAATATTTCTTCAACTATTTGGTATTTTATTAACAATGATGGACACACGCACAGATCGCATACCATACGTACCTTTATTATTACCTACCCGCCCTCATGCACTATTCATAAGGCTGTGTAGACGAGTGTAGTCAGAACTATCAGGATGCTACAAAATATACCTTTAATAATCCATTTACATAATTATCAAACTAATTCCTTAAATTATTAATTAGGTATAATTTATTTAAGATAAGATAAAGGTTGAAATTGTCTGTTAGAATATTAAAAAAAAATTCTTATCTGATAATAAAAAGAAATGGTTGTTTTAAGTGATTGTACAATGGGTATTGTAAATATGCACCCTGATATTATGGTATGGATGGTTAAATGTTTAGCCGTTCGAAACAATCGCACCTAAGGCCTGGCAATGCTCATTTATTATGCGCAACTGATTTGATCTACCGTGTTCTTGAATAAATTAATGTAGGAGTACATATTTAAATTTCGAATCACGATTTTTAGGTTACGAACATTTCTCTCTATCCCTCTCGAAAAAAAAAAGGACCCAACCGAATTTAGAAAAAACCTGAAAATATTTTGTTTAACGATTACAAGGAAAATTACAAGTGTTTTTTTTTTAAGTGAAAGAGCGTCCGAAGAACAGCTTTTATACATAAGTTGTTATATTGTTTTATGTTGTGACCCCCTAATGACAGGGCTTGATGAAAATTAGTCTGTGGGAATCTAACTCGTTATAACAAATCTTCTAAACACTGTCATTTCGAGTAAATGGTAGGTGTAGGTGAATTCTGATCTCTTTATAGTTTTTATGATTAAGGGATTTAAAAAAAAACAAGAATTATGAAACGACTATTACTTTAGAATTCCGACTGCTTGATAGTAAATTGCCAGTTGGAAGTATTTCCAGGACTTCTAGCAAAGAACAAGTTATGTACCTATTTCTAGTGATTTACAAAAAACTTGCAACAACCCTTCGTATTTTTACATATTGATATGGTCATATGTCTAAATGGCATCCAGAAAAAATGCACATATGTAGATATCCCTATCTAAGGGTGTATATTTTGCCCTGTTATTATCATATTAAAGTAGCTTATCGCCCTCAAAAGAATTACTATTTAAAATCCCCTAGAGTATCCAATAACTACCACAAACGATCAAGTTAAAAAATATATATCTCTATATAGAAATTTTACGATTATTAACTCTATGCAAATTATTGTATTAAATAAAAATCAAATTATATCTTGAATACTTTTCCAATTTTTTCCGGTATTGTCTGTGCAAGAGAGAGAATAAATAACAAGTTTACGATTAAAACCAACCAAGACAAAGGGCAAATCTTTTTTGTCTTTTCTATGGTTGATTTTAATCGTAGACCACCCATTGTTGTACGAAAGCAAAAAACTTTAATTGGGGAATACAGTGCAGTTTTGCTATTGTTCGGACATGCACACAACCACCACAACCCTCACTGTATTCCATCTCTATGTTATAACGAGTAAGCACCAACAAGTCGATTTTCATCAATTGCATTTAACCAACCCCTTTCACACCAATTAACTTGTTCTCGAAATTACTCTGAATTTGTCGTCTATATAGGTATAGAGAAGATTCTACAAAAATCTGTCCGACTTGATTGATTATTTACTAAAGTAGAATTGATTTGTAGTAACAGTAATTTTTACGAACTTGGATAATCCCAGGTTTATTATTTCTTCTCGTTCTGTTGTTATAAATCAGAACTGAAGTCCTATTTCAAATCGTCCCCTTACCGTAAAATTTCATCTATTATAAAAAAATTTCACGCAATTTCATGTGCAATAAATCAAATCAAAAGAAAAAAAATGCTTCGTAGGAGACAAGTCCTTAAGGGTGAGTTCAGGTAATTTTTTATGCTATAGGATTCACTTTAATTTTTAAACCTAATTAAAACTAATCAAAAACGTTATTAGAAACGTTAAGTTTGTGCAAAATTTTGTGAATATTGCAAAAAATAGTTATTGACAAATTGATAATTTGTCAATAACTATATAGTTTAATCATGGAGAGGAGAAAGATAAACTAAACACGAACAGGTGGTTCCATAGTGGATCAATCAACCTGAAATTCCAAAACGGATCTTTTTCTTGGTTTCGTTCGATAATTTGGCGTATCGAAGGGTGAAGAGTGTATTTTACTTCAATTCGATTAAGGACGAATTGCGTGGGAAGATCTTTCAAGTTTCTGTAAAATAAACAAATATATACCTATATAGAATATATCTGAAATGTTTGTGGGTGGTTTCATGAAAAAAAATCTCTACAATATCAAAAATTAATAAATTCCTTTGTGTTGTTGGGTAAATAGAAATTGTAGCAGAAATTCGATAATTCTCCATCTTCTATAACTCGTTTCCCCCTTTCTCGGTATAAAAACGACGTTTGACGAATTATCGCGTTTTTATTATATTAAAATATAAAATATAAATATAGAATAAACCTGATAACTGGTGGATTAATGAATTATTCGGATTAGCGGAAAGACTAACTAAAAGCGGGTGTCCTAGTAAATATAGGACCACTATGTATTTGCATATCATTGACATAATTGACGTAACTAATGTGATAAAATTAAAAAGAATTGATGAAAACCGCAAGTTTTCCACGTGCGATTCCAATTAGCGGGAGTTTGAATTACTAAACAGTCGTATTAATGGGGGTATAATGTATAAAAGAATGCATCTTTTTATATTTTGTTGTATTAATATAACAGGAACAGGCGATATTTGTTTGTTAACGAATTATCTATAGACTGAAGCAAAAGAGCAACCACATCTAATTCAAGCATATGATAAGGGATACTAGAACATATACATACGGTATAGCAGCATTCAAGCGTGGGAGCTTGAAAGATTGGTCTACTATGACAGATCCGATCAGTAAATACTGTGCCAATTTAGTTATAATCCTGTTAGTCCTGATACAACTTGAACGTTGATAGGATTATATGGAAATTATTCTGTTTCTCTACTATATTATGTATGTATTTTCGTGATATAGTGGGAAAATTTGTCATTCAAATCCTGTTTCGGAAAGTAGAGAGATATAATAGAATTATACCTATACATACATACATACATATAGTAGGTATATTTTCCTTATACTAATATTTTTACAAAAAATTTCCATAAATTATTATTATTGTCGATCGTATTTCATTGTCCTGTCTTTGTGGTAGAGAAAAATATTAGTACAGTTTGAAAGATTTTATGCGATTTTCTTTTCATTCACATAGAAACCTTAACGGATGGTTAAATTTATTGTAGTGATTAGACATTTTAATAAAATTAACATAAACGATCATCAAATGAAAACAAAATAAAAAATATTCTGTCGGATTCAAAGCACAGTCATTGTCATCATCAGCGAATACTGTTTTGGGAGCTGAATGGTATTCAGCCACCAAGTCCTCGTCAAGTGTTCGTGGCTAGTCTTCTCCTTCCCTTTAAAACTCGGTTAATAGCATGGATCTACTATATACATGGATCGAGCGTACAGCGACGGTGACTAGTTCCAACATCACTTAGAGAG
>JAZBHA010000679.1:0-48571 GCA_037464855.1 Iselma pallidipennis
AATAGGCATTGTTAAAAAACCACAAATTGTTTTATGACTTTAGTCAAATTCTTATTTTTTCCGACGGACTTTATAATGCACAACTAATTAGTGATTTTGTGAAGAGATTTAATTGTTAAATTACCGATTTTTCATTTATTGACGCACTGAATCAACCTTCTTTTTGTTTAGTAATTCTGAACGACTGGAAGTTTTCCTTGAATGGACAATAGACAATCAAAAGGTAAAAGTGCTCAGAGACGTCAACACTATACTTAAATCCTTGCCTATTGTACGAGAGAGTGTAATTCGCCAAGTATACATATTTAAAAATGTGTACGGTAAGATCCCTGTCACACGGACACAATACAATTCAATTTAACGGCAGGGTCAATACAAATTGAAATATTGGTGAACTGTACCCTGTCACACGGACACAATACAATTCAATTTAATGGCAGGGTCAATACAAATTGAAATATTGGTGAACTGTACCCTGTCACACGGGCATTTCACAATTACAATTAACGTACGCGCAAGGCGTAGATTATCATGTGTATGTTGTGTGTGTTTCTTGAACAAACAGCTGATGGCAGTCATGCTTTTAGATGACGCGCATGCGTAGTTGACACAATTCAGGTAAATAGAGTTCTGAACAGCCAATTTACTAAATAAATTTCGCCGCTTATTAATTGAATATTGTGTGCTGCCACACGGCAAATTGAGAACCAAGGTAAATGCGAACTTGGTTAAATTGAATTGTATTGTGTCCGTGTGACAGGGATGTTAGTCTCAACAACTCAAATCTATTCATTAAATGTATCTCCATGCGATATTTCTCGATTTTTGGAACTGTTGTACACTTGCGTGCATATAAAAGAGAACGCCCTATTCGGGCCTGTGTAAATGGGACTGCAGAGGATGGTCTTCACAGGACAACTCAAGCTTCACAGACGAGAATCTGGCGAATCTGGTAGGAAAGATATTCTATCTCTCCACCTTCCGACACTAAAGAGAGAAAAAGCCTGACTTACGCCAAGGAAAAGACTAGTATTTCTTACCCTAGAGTCGTTCTCTTTTATATGCTCGTAAGTGTACACATGTGCGCTTACATATTTCACTGAGCTTTCCTTCTACATCTTTGAATATAACATAGAAAATATTATATTAAAGGACACTTTTTAGTTATTTTTTAAACAACCTTTTTAGAAGCTTTACTCACTTTAATAAAGACAATGAACAAATAAATATAAAACAGTGTCAGCCACGTGTCACTAATTTTTTTGTAAATGACTGAAAAGAATTTAAAAAAAAAATTAAATTCTGTCAGGCTTGTTATAACTCATCATAAAGATACATTACGTCAACATTTTTTCGTTAATGTACAAAAATATTACAGAAAAAAAGCTCCAACAACATTTAATAAATTGTATTTTTTTATAAAGGCTTGAAAATTACTCCTCGCAATTAACAAATCATAAACATTTATGCAATCCTCATTAGCATCGCCTTTTCTTAATCGAATACGGAACAAAACAAACAACAAGTAATAAAAAAAAATTCTATTTAGAATTGAACATATAGCATAATCCATTATGTGCATTCGTACGACGAATTCAACACTTCAAATACATAAAAAAGCTCTCAAGCTTTCCACATCTCTTTCAAATGCCAACTGGCAAATCAACTTTTGCACACTGAACATTATTACAATTTCAAATTGGTATGGCCGAGACAGAATAGAATAGAAGACGAAGTAGAAGAGGAGTACTACCTTATACAATAGATTGTATCAAATTAAAGTCGTGACAATGAATGAATTGAGAACAGTTTTTAAACACGACACGAGGAACACAATAAAAGAGAACTATGACAAGGTCCTTTATTCCACCAAACTTATATTTTGTATTGAAGAAGAGGAACAATAACTGACAAATCAGGTCACAAGAGTAATCAATGTTCATATAAACAGGGAAACTGTGTCAATATTGGCAACTTTTATAACAGATTTTGTGTTTAAGTGTTAATATATCTTAATTACAATAAATCTAATATAACTAACGATAAAATAAGAAAGAGCTTCAAAATAATTGAGTCACTCCGTGATTATCGTTGGCAGTGGTGGTAACTGACCGTTCGTCCACATAGGGCAAGGGCAGTGGCAAGTGGAGTTGCAGTGCGCATTGTGATGGTTAAGCATATGGCCCCGTTCACATTGGCTTGCAAGTGATAAGAGCGTTGCAAGAGCAGTGCAAAAGCTAGCTAGCTTTCAGCTTTTACAACCCATCGAGAGAGAGCGAAGACAAGGAATAAGCGATTAATAACCTACCAAATCCTATATTCTTTTTTTTGTGTGGTAATTTTGGCCCTATACGCTGCAATGTCGGTGTTGGTGTAAGCCGGTCGATACACTCCACACTGCAACTTCCCTTGCCACTGCACTTACCCTTTGTGAACGTAAGGTTACTCTCATATGATTCCAAACAAACCCTTTAACGCTCCAGCCGCGAGACATTTTTCCTTTGTTGTATGACATCGGGGGCTATTTTTACTTGTTATTTGTAATAGTTATAAGGACTGTATTAATGTTTCACACTAAAAGAAACTAGGCTGAACGTAGAAATAGCACCTCCCGATGCTTAAATATCCTAACAATTATAAGCAACGCAATAATAGTGGGACGCGCTATGAGCGTTGCCCGCGGCTGGAGGGTTAATGATTCTAAATACGGTACGTTGTTTAAAGAGCAAAAGTAAAGTGACAGTAATTGAAAATTCATTATTTTCAGGGACAGTTTTAAATTATTGGCCGCCCCAAGCAAACTGCGTTATCTGTCGCCTCCTCCATAATATTTTTAAAAAACGACGCATCAAAATATCCCTCTGGTTTTAACATTTTTTATGTTCCTTTAAAATATCTGGTAGGTGGTAGGTATAGTACCATACCTAAAAGTATGTTTTACTGGAGCCTAGAGCCAGTCCTGATTATATTATTTAAACTGTCGAGGTATTTGTGCAAAAAAGAAGACATCCTTTTTTTGATTTTTAAAGAAAAAGCAATTAATTTCACTTTTAGATACTTTTTCCAAACTTTCAACAGTTTTTAATAATAATTTTCTGATCTCGAAACAATCCAGCTTTCCCTCTGTCTCTCTAATTTTTTCCTATACATCGTTTTGTATTTGTCATTTTACTTTTATTGGTCCTCTATATTAAAAGCAGAGCTGTAAACAAGGCGTCGGCTGGATAAGCTGAAAAATCCCTGAAAAATTCTAGACTACTCCTAATAAGAAAGTCTTTCTTTCATTAGTTATGGAAGTGTAAAGGAAAGGTAGTTCAGTGGTCCCTCTACATAACGTATCTCCAAGGGACCGTAAAAAAGGTTCCGCTGTAAAACAGGGGGTAAAATAAGAGGTTCGTTAAATCGAGGTACGCTATATAGAGGGACCACTGTTTATTTGGTTGATCAAATGTGGGGGTATAATATATATCGGATAAATAGCCCTTAAAGGTCAACTGCTTCCTTTCTCTTCACGTCCGATCTTCAGCAACAAATAGCCTATTTAAATAATGTAACGTACACGTGCCGAAAAAGATCAAAGAAAATTCTTAAAAATATTACCGTATGGTTTATTGATTGACTTGATTTAAATTCAATTCTTTTTTTCGAAGAATCTGTATATTTTACAGTTCAATTAATATTGAAAATGCGCTTATATTCGAATAAATATTCATTTCAGTTTATTTATTCAATTATTTATTTTTTAATATTAATGGAAATGGAATTTTAATTAATTCTAATGGGATGAAAAATATTTGAGAAAAAATATGATTCTTAACGATTTTATGTAGTGGAAACACATCTAATTAAGCATCTTTGAGTGAATTTTTTTCGTCCCAAAATTTACGTTTTTAATTTAAGTTTGTTGTTTCTCGGGGAATTGGGGACAATTTTTTGGTCAAATCAAATGTTCTTAATTGTTGCTGAAACCTACGTTTCGCCCCTTATTTTGGGGGCTTCTTCAGGGTCTACAAATTTATTTATTATTACAATATTACAAGTTACAACATTCCTACTCACTATACAACGGTTGAACAAAGATTTATAATATAAACACACATGTGGTCATTATAAATCTTTGTTCAACCGTTGTATAGTGAGTAGGAATGTTGTAACTTGTAATATTGTAATAATAAATAAATTTGTAGACCCTGAAGAAGCCCCCAAAATAAGGGGCGAAACGTAGGTTTCAGCAACAATTAAGAACATTTGATTTGACCAAAAAATTGTCCCCAATTCCCCGAGAAACAACAAACTTAAATCTAATTAAGCCTTATCATAATGATTTTTCATATATAAATATTAGGTCAATGTATAAAATATGTTCATTATTTCCAATTTCTACTCATCCAGTCGACAATTTTATTAAAACACACGTTCATATTAAATACGAACATTAATGCACATATGCTTTGAATTCAACTGTATTAATGCACAAACGGATGCACTTTATAATATGAATGCAAAACTAAAATTCTTGCATTCAAGTTTTGCATAGCTTTCGAATATTATTATCATTGGATGGATAATAACTACGAAACTTTCAATAAAAGCCAATGGTCGTCTTTTATGTAACTTTACGAAAATTCTCGCTCAATTTAACTGACTACATTGGTTTATTATCAAAGTTGTGCGAATGTATAAGACATCTTTGTGAAATAGATTTCTTTTACATAAAAATATTTAATAGCGAACTTCCTATAAATACAAGAATTTGTAGGAATTGTAAAAATCATAACGTTAAAATTTTCCAATCAAATCCAAATAACACAAGCCTATTGAAGCACAATTGTTGATAAGTTACTAATAAAAAAGGTTATTTCAGATGGCAATTGAACGAGACGACGATATTCCTCCTACATTGGAGAAAGCGGAAATATAAATTTTACAATATAACAACATTTTATATATACATATGTTTATGGTATGGCTGTTGAGTTACTTTTCAATTTTCTAAACGACATTTTCCCATGAATTTGTCGATCGAAAATAGCCAATATAAAAGTATAACTTTTTTCTCGTCCAAATTATAGATTCTTAATAATTGATTGTTTTTTGTTCGTATAAAATAATTACTTCAATTAATCACAACATCAAAAGAATAAATTATACAGGTGAAAGACAATTTTCACCTTTGATCTTTCATTGTTCCTCAAATTGGTCCAGTTTTATACCTGATAATCATCGATGAAAGTAACAACAAGGATATAGATCTTTATAAGACATTTCTGTATGTGATGTAGAAACAACATCTTATTACAGACGCCGATTTTATTTAATTAAATTACATCATTTTATTTAATAATTCTCAACCACATTTTTTCTGTGTTTAGTGTTTTCATCTACTGCTTCCATTGTTGAATTACTCTTGATGTTTTTACCTGGAGCAAATTGAGTTATTTTCTTTTTATTTTGTTGTTTGCCAGTGTGTAGGTAATATTTGTTTACTTTTTTTCTGTTCAAAAACCACCGTAATTGTTATTTGTAAGCCAGAAAAATTTCACAATAATAAGGTAGCCACAAATAATAAAACAGAAAAACAACAACTGAGTAGACGAAATTCGTTGAAATATAAATTTTCTACAGTCAATAGAGACACTGCTATATTTAAATTTTGCAAGTACCTAAGATACACTTGAACCTGGCTGCATCTCGAGTAGGTACAGAGTTGAGTAGCCAGTTTACCAAGCTATCGAAAGTTCGTATTACGGAAACTTTACAATAAGTAGCTATTCACGAAATACAACAATGTTTGTAATACTTAAATTATATTTGTACAACGTATTGGGCGAAAAATTCAAATCTCCACAATCTTAACTTAGAGGGAAAGGTGTGGCAAGACGGGGTAGTTAAGGGTTTGAGGGAGTACCTCGTCTAAGACGAGCCCCCATACCTTCCACTATGTTACAAGAAATTAAACCTGTCCATCTAACAATAATTATTGAATGGAATAATGTCAGTCTAAATTATAATTTAAGAAATATTCCAATAACTTTGATTGTCATATGAACGTGTGGCATTCTGCCCAATTATTGCAAACTTAATTGGTCGAAATTCAATTTAGTAAATTGAGATATACTAGGTATGGTGACCATAATTGATAATCTTTCCTGTTGAGGCTAGTGCGTTTTAAAATAGGGAGATTTGGTACACTTACGATAATGTTAGAAACAAAGCTAAATTTTGATAGAAAGAGATGGACGACTGCGCATAACAATAAATGAGGTTATTTGCCTCTATCTATCAGGATTTCACGTTTAGCGTGACTTTATCGTGAGTGTGGCAAAAACTGCCTAATCTAACTGTATAATAGAGTAAGACCCCTGTCACACGGCAAAAATAAATTGTAATTTAACCAAGATGGTACCTTGATTCTCAATTTGCCGTTTGACACCACACAATATTCAACTATTGAGCGGTGAAACTTCATATTATTTAGTAAATTGGCTTTCAGAACTCTATTTAGCTGAATTATGACAATTTCCAACATTTCTATCCCGTGTGTCAGGGTACAATTCACCAATATTACAATTTGTATTGACCTTGTCGTTAAATTACAATTTATTTTTGCCGTGTGACAGGGGTATTAGACATTATATTTGATTACAATAAATCAAATTACTATATGCTTAATTGCAATTATGACTGTCGTGTGACCAGAGTCTAAACGTTTGTATACTTCAAAAACGCATTATATGTAATAAAACCGATCAAATGGGCAGAAAGTGGAGTTTGGTGCGAAAAATGTCAACCACAAAGACTATTTCTGTACATTTATTTGGAGTTGTTGAAATTTCACTATACGATCTACCAAAAAAAAAAAACTAGTAATACACGTTACAAGAAGTTCTTTTGCAACCATTTCTTACACAAATCAATTTCAGGTAGGTAAGTATTAAACAAAGCAGTAATAGCATTCAAACAAAAACTATCGAAAACCTGAACACGTATAACATTCCTGACAAGCAAATCAGTATTGAGATTACTACACAAGTTCAAAAAACTATCAAGTATTTACTAAAATTTATCACATTGTCAATACACTGTTCACCAACCCGATAATATAATGAAAAAGGTGAATCCTCCTGTGAAGAGCTTGAAGAATAAGAAAAAAAAACAAAAGCCAATAAATCCAATATCCAAGACTAGACAAAGGTGGAACAAGATCAAAAACAGTAAGTTAATAAAACAAGATCATCAAATACCAGTTGATGGAAGAGACTTTCCTTTATTTTATCGTTACATTAACAAATTGAATTTAATTATTGAGTGTATCAGGTAGTATTTCTCTTTTGTAATGAATCTGTCACGAAGATAAACTAGATCTTTAAAGACTGTAAAGAATCAACGTAACGTTTGTTTTATTTTAACAAAACAAGATAAAGTTTCGTTTTTACGTACGATTTCTAATTAAGGAAACATAAATAAATGATGGAAATTAGTGAAACTCTAAAGTTCTAAACAACAATAAGTGTAAAAATATTGGAGCACGTACACACAATTTTATATTATAGAACTTTCGCTTTTTTCTTCCCCAATCTAAATTCTATATTTGCTATTCTATTACAATAATATATGAAGAAAAATCGACTGAACTGTGTCTTTTGAATACAAAATCAAAATCTCTAGTCGATCATTAACTTGGTTGAGTTGCAATACAAGGCGGCAAAAAATCCACCATATTGTACTCAATATTATAATTTTGTTACTATTATCATTATTATTATTATTATTGAAGAAGTCAAGATAAAGTGTGAAAGTGGCAACAGACTGCGGTGAATTCTGCAGAACTTGGGCTTGGCACATTGAAAACGCAGTGGGGTGCGGTCATATATAAACTCCCAGTACCAATTGTCACGACCCAGTTGTGATATGATAAATAATTAAAAAACATACAGGATGTGGTTGTGTACTTCTATAGTGTGTACTCTTCTGGTTGTGGTAAGTAATCACACTGAATAAAAATACAACAACAAAAAATATATCGTGCGCGTTTTGTGGCGTTTATTAATAGTGACAAATAGCATTCAAAAGTGATTTTTTTTCTGAAGAACAAAGAAATTGATATGACATATGTGTCTTGGTGAATTATAGGGAAATATGATGGATTTTCCATATATAGAGAGAGACATAAAAGGAAAATTTGTTTATAACGCGGCATTTCCTTAAACGGAGGATAAAGTCTGTCGGAGATTTTAAGAATTTGACTTTTATATTGTCAACTTTGAGTGGTCATCTTGACAAGGGAATCTTGTATTAGTAAATATCTGTAAGGGTCGACATTTCCCTCTATCTAGTTTGCAGGTAGATACTATTTGGCAACACAGATGGAGAGAAATTCTCGACTTGATTTGCCAATACAAAATTTACAATATAAAAGTCAAATTCTTAAAAATTCCGACGGACTGTACCTTTAACATTAGGCGGATTGACTGAAGACCCTTCGCGATACAAATAATGTTTCCGATGTGAATTTTACAATAAAACTGCTACTGTTATTTGGGGAAAACATTGTAAATGCATATCGCTTGAACACAATTTATCATGAATATTACATGAATGTGTTGTGCAATCTGATACCGACGACTGTGCCTTTATATCAGAACTGTAAATTTTGCGAAAAGATTTACAGTTAGCCAGAATATTAAGCAATTTTAAAAAAATAATAATTTCTAGTGTTCATGTAACAAATTTAGTTTAAAACTGCTCAACTTGTGAATATTTAATCAACTTTATTCAGTTAGTTTAAAGTAAAGACTACTTAAAACTTTAAACCGAATCTTGTTGTTGTAAAAACAGTAATTCCACACCTTAGATCTAGCTAAAGGCATTACAAATCCTTGGTGTACAGTTACGGATACATATTTCTTAAATAAATCCAACCTTGGTATTACTTTTACTGCATCTAGTAATCATTTTATTCAATCAATACATGTATTGATCGATATATTAATTAATAAACTAGTTCCAATCGATTTCTAATTATTATATAATTCAATAAAATAATTTTGTTTATGTTAATAACTCGAAAAAAAAATTATTAAATGTTCCACTTTCTTTATCTTATTAAAATTCAGATTTATAAAATTATAAATTTCTATTTTCCAGTTAAATTCCTATACAGTCAATGCTCAAATACCGCCAAGGATCAACATTCCAGGCGCCGTATTACTGCCACAATCTAAACCATTTAGACAGCAACGATTACAAAATCTTGGTATTGGTGATATTGGACCACCGTCCCCTCGATTACGTCGTCCTATACCAAACCCATCTCCAGTACCTATACGGCCGGTTGTTGAAGAACCTGAAGAAAATCCACAACAACCACCCCAACCACAACAATCAGATAGTTTTGATGATGAAGTAGCTAAATTAGGTCTGTCTGCCTTACAATCAGCCGTCCGTCAAGCTGCAACATCTGAAAACGAAGAACCGGTACCACAACGTCCAGTAGCATTTCGACCAGAACGACCTGTACCAGTTCTAAGACAAGATGTTCGTGAACCATCAATACAACAAGCACGTCCTTTACCGGTTTTACGACAGGAACAACGAGAGACAATCGCTAGACCGATAAGTCGACAAGAATTAAGAGATGAATTATCAAGACCACAAGTACGTGTATCACAACCAAGACAACAACAACCAACTCCAGTACAATTAGCACCACAACAATTCCGACAAACGACAAGAGTCAATCCAGCACCTAGACAACCGTCACAATATATTGAACAAGACGATGAACGACATGAACGTAGAAGAAAACCAATTGTACAGATTTTACGTAAATATAGAAACGATAATCCGGATGGTAGTATTACATGGGGCTATGAGAACGAGGATGGTACATTTAAAGAAGAAACTTTAGGAATAGATTGTATAACACGCGGTAAGTATGGATATGTTGATCCAGATGGTGTTAGAAGAGAGTATAGTTATGAAACTGGTAATAAATGTGATGAGCCGGAGGAAATAGAAGAAGAGACATTATTACAGGGTAAACAACCACAAGCACCAGGACCAGCTAGGAAGCCACAACCGCAATTTAGGCCATTGCCTGCACAATATTAGATTAGATTTAGAATTAATTAGGTTTTTATTAATAAAAATATTTTCTAATATCTCGTTTCTTTCTTGTTTTTAAATTAAATATCAATATAGGGTCATGATATTTACCATTCGAGAAACCTGAATCAAGTGATTTTCAGTTATTTATTTATTATTAAGATAGTGAAAGTTAATTTAACAGTCTGACCTAGAAAGACTTTTTTTCGTGGTAAACTTAATAAAAGTAGACGACTATTCAAATCGTATTGAAAGTTTGGCATTACAGAAGAAGGTCGGAAAAATGTAATTTTTGATCGTGTTTTTCTAAATGCATCTTTTATTTATACGTTTTGTGTTTGGTTTTTATTTTATTCTTACTGTCTTCTAGAAATTCTAAATTTCACTCCTTTTACGTTTTTTTTTCTTCAATTTACTTTTTTACTTCAACAGTTTACTTTCTTCTCAATGAGTGTTTTTAGATATTATTTTATTAATTAACTCTACTTTTCCCAAAAAACAGTTTCAAGATTTTCTAATGACCACTTTCCATTTCTGTGAACCTTTGATTGTTATTTGATCTTTTCGGTAGACCTGTTTGAAAAGTGTCGTGGGACTAGGCCATCGGACAACAGAACAAATGTCCGGTGGGCCAAGTGGTTAATTTAATGGGGGCCAGGTCAGGTCAGAAAGGCTGCTAGACCCAAAACTAACTCTTGTCAATAATGAAGCCTTCCAGATATTCTACATTATTTAACGCAGTGGTGCACAGAGCAATGCCGGCTCAAAATACGCTGTAACATTAGGGGGCGCAAAGTTTTTTTGAATAATCTGATTTTTCGACTGTTCGTTTCCAGTACATACTCGGAGAGGCAAAATATATTCTCGCCAGTGGGTCATGAACTTGCCAATCCGACAATGGTTTTAAATATTTGTTTGTTCGAAAAATAAACATAATCCGCTTGAAATTTTCCCACTGAGCTCCGTTAATTCGAATTTCACTGAACAATACCGCCGTACTAACATCGATGTAAAACTGGTCCATCTGGCAACAGGACAAACGCCCGGTGGACCGAGTGTTAATACTAATGGGAGGGCCAGGTAAGGTCAAATTTTCCTGTATAACAGGAAAGGCTGTTAGACCCAAAATTAACTCTTGTCAATAAAGAAGCCTCCGGTTATTTTCGACTATTTAACGCAGCGGTCCTGGGGACACAGGCAAAATACCTATAGTCTACCCTAGTGGGCCACGAACTTGGCAATTCGAAAATGATTTTGAATATTTGTTTGTTCGCAAAACAAACATAATCCGCACTGAGCTCCGTTAATTCGAATTTCACTGAACAATATCGCCGTACTAATTTCGATGAGGATCGGGCCATCGGGCAACAGGACAAACGCCCGGTGGGCCGAGTGCTAAAACTAATAGGTGCCAGATCAAGTCAAATTTTCCTGTACGACAGAAAAGGCTGCTAAGTGGGCCACAAGCTTGCCAATCCGACAATCGTTTGTCAAAAAATCATCATTCGCTTGAAATAATTCTATTTAAGCTCCGTTAATTCGAACAATACAGCTTTAGCAAGCTTGATGTAAAAAGGATAAAGGATTAAAATCTTCTGTCAAACCGATTAAACAAATCTAAAAAAAAAAAACGGTAGACAGAATAATAAATAGGAATGGAAATCCCGATAAAAATTCAGATATAATTTATCATAAACTTTATTGTTTTTGTTGTATCCGTAATTCAATCATTTCTTGTACTAGAACGGAGTTACAAAATGCTACAGGAAAACTGGAAGTTTTTATAATTTGCTTAGATTAAAATGACTTATTTGTGTGTTTATTTAGTTAAAATCCTTTACAAATACCTATTCAAACTGTATATAAAAAAAATTGTAAGTCGATTTTGATGAGATTGAATTGTGTACATTCTCAATACGGTCTCTGTCTGTGATTATTATAATTTTGTGAATACCCTTTCCTACCACCACTCCATGAATCAGCTGGTGTTATAGCAATATCCATAAAATCACCAATAGCAAAACGTGCTTGTCCTAATGTTTTCAAATCATCTGGTCCTTTAACACCAGTTGTTGTACTACCAATTTCTCTCATCCGATAAACCGGTACTCTCATATCAGGAAATACTAATGAAAAACTAAATTTTGTACCTTTACGTCTAGCCTCTGGATTGACTTCTTTAACTAATTGTGTTAATTCGTGTAATGTTGCATCTTTCCATGTATAGATTTGTAATTCATTCTGTGGTGTATTACCTTTATTATAATCAGTTGGTTTGAAATGATAACCATTTGATGAGACAAATACACGTAATAAAAACGGACAGACCTTAAAGAAAAACAACACATGTATGCTAAAAAGTTGGATATGGAAAATAAGGGGAAAATGATCATACCTTTTGTCTATCAACAGCGTCGTCTTTTTTCTCTTCTATTACAACATCTACAGAACCCATAATTAGGATAATAGAAACAAATTTATTAATTAATCGTTAAATAGAAGTAATTTTTGTATTTAAAATGATCGTTGCAAACAAACAAGACGCCTCAAAAAAGTGAGGTTATGTTGTCAAAAATATATGTCAAATGTATTACATGGAACCACGTCTAGATGGCGCGATTTTGAAACGGTTGTAATTATACAGGTTGTCCCGAATATAACCAAAAGGTGGTAGAGAAAAATACAGTAAAACCTGTCTGAACCGGAATGAGTTTTCCAGCTTGAAACAATAACTGGATTATCAAGCACCGATTTAAAAACTCGCTCACATATTTACAGGCAGTTTTACAGTCAACTTTAAATTAACTTTAGTTTTTAAAGTGACGTCCACATTTCATAATGAATATTAAGGCGACTTTAACTTGCAAAATCATATTCTAAGTCCAGTGTGTAGACATTCGGGCGGAGCTATGAACCTAGAATGTAACTTTACAAAGTTAAAGTGGGCATAAAGTGATTATGAAACTGGCCCCATAGCTCCACCCGGATGTTTATCCACACTTGTTTATCCTGAAAACTAGCCTATCTGGCCACAATGGAACTTTAGAAACTAAGAAAAATATATACATATGATGTGAACTGTTTACTTTAAAACAAATTTTTAGTGCCTTTTCCCTTCACAATCATCAAAAGGACTGAACAATAAACAGACGACAACTCAATTGCTAAATACTTATTATCAGGGCTGTCAGCGGTAGAAAATATGTTCTGGTCCGTTGAGAAGAAGACCTATGTTTTGGACTTAATTTAAAATATTCATAAAACCCTTCTTCTGTCTAAATTACAGATTCAGTAGCCTAAAGAGTAATGGAAACCATTTACTACGGAAGAACCTAAATACTTAAAGTATATGTTTATCTTATGCACAGATCCGCCTGAGGTCATCATTGATTACTTTATTAGAAAACTTGATTACAATGCAGAAATAGTTTCAATCTTTTCGCGTTTTACAGGTCCTACTGTATTTGGATATTGAACAGTTACAAAAACCGTATAGTTATCTATTGGACACTCTGTAATACGAGACAAATTGCGGTAAATTTCAAATAATTACATCAATGAATTGACAAGCATGCGTAAAAGATACTGCATCCGGATTGGTTGAAAATGATCGTACGATGCCAAATGGTTTTTTTTTAAATGTGATTCTACGTTGGTGTATCTGTCTTTTTAAACTCATAAATACTCATAATCAATATTATGATTCATTATCTTTGATAAAACAAGCCTATAATTTTTATAAATAAATAGATTATTGCAGAAATAATTAATTTTAATTAAGAAAATTTGTGGCAACACTGTAAATTCACTTTCGTTTTCAATTGTTTTTCATTAACATAACATAACCCCCTCTGCCATCAAACTGTCACCGGTTTAAAGTTGTCAGGTGGGTGTTCAAAAACTAATTATTTTAATCAATTATTGTCTATTGATTATAATTGTTTTGATAAAGGTAATTACTTTTTCAGGTAACAATAACATGAGGAATTAATCTGTAGATAGTTAATACATGAAACGTATTCATTGTCAGTCAATGTCTAGGTTAAGGTTAAGTCGTGATAATTAACCAATAATAAATTTACGTGAATAGGTTTTATAGTTTCTTAACAATTATTCACAAAAGAAGAGGGGATTTTAGATAAATAGTTGGGTTTTTTATCTCTATAAATCACTGTGCATCGTCATTTCCATAATATTCACCACGTCAATTGTATTACATAAATCAAATTGAAATTCAAGAAAAATGAACGAACCAAATGTACTTGTTGGTCCTGAAATTGAACGATTTATTGAAGGATCTTTGGGTGAATTATTATTAATATTATTGAAAACACATACTGATAATATAATCCAGGTAACAAGATTTCTTTCCTGTACAATTTGGGGTTGTAATTTTTTTTTTGTATTGTTATTGTTAAGGTGGATGCTTCAACTGGTGAAGAACTACCAGCTAATCTATTATTAAGTAGAGCTATTCAATTAGCTAAATGGTTCCAACAACATGGTATTGGTATTGGTGATGCTGTATCAATAAATAGTGAAAATCGATTAGAATTCTGTATTGTACCAGTAGCTGCATTTCTTGTTGGTGCCATTTTTGCACCCTTAAATCCCGATTATACTGAAGGTATTATTATCTTTATATGTTTTCCTCGATTTTCAAATAATATTAATTAAGTGAAAGTTAGTGAACTTTGTGCTATCTGATCCTTTGAACTGATATTATCAAAAATTTGTTTGTTATTGCAATTCTCTACAGTTGTTATCTCGAAAACAACAAAAAAATAGATCTTAGATCAAACGAAATTATTTATATTATTATTATTACTATTATTATATGATAATCTAAAACCAATAGTTCAAGGTTACAAGTCTTTTTTCCTAATATATTTTTCTATGTCAGTTACGTAATTAAATTGTTATATTCTTCTTAAAATTATAAGATTTTCTAATTCGATCTACTATCGATTTTTCACCTGAAACACCTTGAAAATTGTGTAATTTTTGGGAAAATTTCCGTCTAACACAGAGAAAAGTTTTAATAAGTTTCCTATTTGATCACAATTATATTCCCTCTATTCATCAAATTAACACTTAAGTCGAATTTGCACACGTCAAGTAACTAAAGCAAGTTACTAGATTAAGTATTTATAATTTAATCATCTTCTTTTAATGCTTGTCTACACACATTATAATCCTATGTGTTTACTCGCCTTGGAATGTCTGAGTAAAGTCGGATTTGCATGCGTCAAGTAGCTAAAGCAAGTTACTAAATCAAGTACATATGTACTTCAATTTTAGTTACGTTCTACGCACATTTTAGTCGTATACGTTCAATTGCCTTGGAATGTTTGAGTAAAACCGAATTTACACACGTCAAGTAGCTAAAGCAAGTTACTAAATCAAGCAAAATATTAATGTATTTTACTGAATTTGTCTAAATTTGCCTATCTGTACTTGTTTAGTAGTTAGTTCAGTAAAGAAGGAGAATGCTGAAGAAGATCCACAAGTATAGTGAGCTGCATCTTCTAAGGGATATCGACCTTTAAAGTCAAATTTGTTTGTGGTAGGGACCAACAAAAGGCTACTATTTCTTCAACCATTACAATAGAGAATTACCTACTTGCTTTTAAAAAAAATCTCTCTTTTTTAGCATCTGTTTAGGGTTGTAAATTATAATTCTCTATTGTAATGGTTGAAGAAATCGGAGTCTTTTATTGGACCTTATCATAATTCAATTAGACTTTAAACGTCGATATTCCTTAGACGATGAAGCTCACTATAAATAGAAATGATCTCTATTCACTTCACTAAAGAGACCATTAAGGACCTCCGCTCACCAGGCCCAAACCGACCGACCCGAACGTCCCGACCCGTCTCGGAAAAAAATTCGGAATTATGTCGGTCTCCGTGTGCGGACTTAGATTAGAATCAATGCTTTTAATTTTTTCCGAGACGGGTCGGGACGTTCGGGTCGGTCGGTTCGGGCCTGGTGTGCCGAGGCCCTTAGTTGGTTACTTGACCAAGTATAGTGGTTTCAGAGAAAAATGGAACTGACTTTTTTCACGCTTCATTACTTTTACTACTGAACCCCAATAATGCAATGGGACATTGTCACCATCCACTCAAATGGTGGGAAATTGCGTCATTGCTTTCACCATTTGAGTGAGGGTAAAATTCTGGTTTTAAACATAGGACGCTTATACTTCTAACGTATAGAGGGTACTACCTGTTTTGAGCATTGTCAACGTATCTCTTATAATGCTCAAAACAACTAGTACTCTCTAGATGTTGGAAGTATATGCGCCCTATGTTCAAAACCAGAATTTTACCCCCACTCAAATGGTGGAAGCAATGACGCAATTTCCCACCATTTGAGTGGGGGGTAAACATGGCCCATTAGATACATACGTACCATTTGGATGTTGTCGACCAGGTCTGTACTTGCAAAGGAAAAAACTGTTTATTATATTCCTAAATGACAATGGGATTAGAAAGCCCATCAAACTTTCCAAGTGCGGTTGCTGCAATTACCTGCCCTATCGTGAAACTTATTATCTTTCCCTTTGCGGTCAACAGTAGTAAGTACCCGCCCGAGGAGTTCCATTCACCTCTGAAGTAACTAAATTTAGTTACCTGATTTAGTAACTTGCTTTAGTTACTTGACGCGTATAAATTCGGCTTTAATCTTCTATTGGATTGTTATGAATTTGTTTAAGAAGACTTTTAAAAGCAGATTGATTATTATAATTTCGAAATTGATAATTAAAAATTTTATCTTTATTCTACACTAATCGGATTCATTGTAAATTACAAAGGAAAATAGCTTATTGTAAATTGATAAGGATTTAATTAGAAATCCGTTATGTGTTCACCATGATTCTGAATTGTTTGATAATATTATATGGGCGAGTCCACTCTTGGGGTTGAAATTTTCACAAAATTCCTTTGAAAACCACTGAAATCCTGCTTATGGTTTTAATTACCATTATGTCGGCTTCAAACAAAATATGGGTCCAAAAGAAGTTTCTACCCTCTGACGGGTCTCACTACTATTTTTTTCAACCCTACTCTGTATGGAAATGCTGAAATTTTGCTTTTTTTTCTTTTCAGGTGAACTCAATCATGTCCTTAATTTGTCTAAACCAAAAATTGTATTTTGCACACCAAATACTGTAAAAAAGATGATAAATATATTGCCAAAGCACAAGTACCTGACTAATCTCATATTATTTGGTAAAGACAGAATGGGCCATAAAAAAGTAATTATGTATGAAAAGATTATTGAAGGTAATTACAATTTTTAATTATAGTACTGCTAATATGACTTGGCCCCTTTGACTAAAACAATAAAACAATGATAATGGTAGACTAATGAAATATAAATTAATATCTCCGGTTTTCTGTCCAGATTTTGATCGTTTTATTATTTTAGCCAGAGGGGCTAAATCGAATTAGCAGCACTAATAAAATAAGAATTTATAAAACTATCTAAAAATTTAGGCGCAACTGGTGATAATCTCGATGAAGATTTCGAAGCTGTACAAGTAGATCCTAAAGAAACTGTAGCTACGATTCTATGTTCATCTGGAACTACAGGTTTACCAAAAGGTGTTATGTGTACTCATGATAGTATGGCACTCTATGTAGATATAATGAGGTATTTCTGTTTTTTTTTTGTTCTTTATTTAAACTAGTTATTGTTATTAATGGTAACTTTATAGAACAGTAATGGCGCAAATTGTAGAAAATGAAGATCCCAGTGATGCTTTAATGGGTCTATCACCATTTTTCCATTCAATGGGTTTTATGTTGTTGTTTTTGAATCTTCTTCGTGGTAAAAAAATGGTCGTTATGAGTAAATTTAAAACAAAACTATTCTTAGATGCTTTAATTAAATATAAGGTATGTTCACAAAACGCATATAGAATCGGCCCTTTTTGGAAAAATTAGTTACACGGGGAAAACAGTATGCGGAAAATGCTTAGGAGATCTCTAACTGGGTCTTAACTCAGCTTTGTGTCACTCACTATGAAATTTGGAGCTCCGTAACTTCTACGCCTTTTGACCGATTTTGGCCCAATTTCGTACAAAGGTACTACTAGTCAAGGACTATTCGGAGGCAGAGTATCACGTGATTTGACGTGTATTTACTTGGCCTTTTGAGTCATCGAAGGCTTCATATTCAGACACCCCTAACTTTTTGCTAACAACCGCTACTAACCTGTCTGCTCATAGAAGGTCTGTAGGGCTTTACCATGTGACTAGGTGTGTATCACGTGATACCCCGCCTTTTAGTAGTCCTTGGCTAGTAGTACCTTTGTACCAAATTGACTGAAAATTGGTCAAAATATTCAGAAGTTACGGGGCTTCAAAATTTTTGTCTCGTAATCTCAATGTAAGCGCCTATATCTCGACAACCGTATGTACCATTTCGGGGTAACTCGACCTCCTGAATATTTCCCGCATACTCGTGTGAGCACCTTTTCCAAAATGGGCCAATTCTATATCTTGATCAATTATAATTAGCTAAATTAATAATATTTGAATAGGTTACAAGATTAGTAGTACCACCACCAGTTATGTTAGTATTATTGAAACACCCATTAACGAAACAGTACGATTTGTCACATATTAAAGAACTTCGTACTGGTGCAGCACCAATGGGAAAAGATATGGAACGAGAACTTAAAGAAAGGTAGATTTTAATTTCTCTTAACTTAAAAAAAATTCTGATTGATAAAAATTGCAGGTTTAGAGTAGGACATGTTTCTCAAGCCTATGGTATGACTGAAACTACATTAGGTACATTAGTTACGCCTCTTGGTAAATCTAAATTAGGATCTGTTGGTAAAATCGTACCTGGTATGATGGTCAAAGTAGGTTTTTATTAATAATTCGAATTTTAGTCGTTTTAATTTGAGAAATATTATAGGTTATTGATGAAACTGGTGTAGCTTTAGGGCCATATAAAGAAGGTGAACTTTGTTTTAAAGGGCCTCTAATAATGAAGGGTTACGTTAATGATCCGGTAGCAACTGCAAATACAGTTGATAAAGACGGTTGGCTTCATACTGGTGATATTGGTTATTATGATGATGAAGAGTACTTTTATATTGTTGATCGAATAAAAGAACTCATCAAATATAAAGGCTATCAGGTACTAGTTTATTTCTTTTATAATTATTGGTTTTTTTAATGCATAGCTTAAAGGTTGCCCCAGCTGAATTGGAAGCTTTATTAATTAATCATCCAGCTGTACAAGATGCTGCTGTTATTGGTTTACCAAATGAAGCTGCCGGTGAATTACCATTAGCTTATATTGTCAAGAAACCAAATCACAATGTTACCGAAGCTGAATTAGAGAAATTCGTTGCTGGTATTGATTTGATTGATTGTTCTATTATTTTGTTAGAAATTTGTAATAATTTTCCATTTTTTTTCTTCCCCAGATAATGTCTCAACCCAAAAACAACTAAGAGGTGGTGTTATTTTTATCGATGAAATTCCTAGGAATCCAACAGGTAAAATTTTACGACGTGTATTAAGAGATCGAGCCAAACAATTAAAGTCGAAACTTTAATGAAAATTTTTGTACTTAAAATATTTAGAGAATTTTTAATCAGTCAGATAGAATTGAGAAAAGACAAGTTGATGTTTTTTGGAAAAATTGCCAAATATATTGCAATTGTAGGAGAATTTTATTTAATATATTTATTAATGGTTTAATGTTGGATTACTATTATTAAGATGACACTACTACCTCCTTAATACTCCTTTTCCAACCCTTTCGGGTCGTTGAGGCTCCATGTTCTTCCTCCCAGTATTTCCTCATCATTTTTCGTACTCTATCATCCCACCGGTTCTCCTCTACCCACTCTCCTTGAACACTGTCGTCTTGCACCCTTTGGACGTGTCCTACCCATCTCAGTCTGATCAGCCTTACGTGCACTGATACTCTGGATTCTGCGTACATTTAGTAAATTTCAGGGTTCATACCAGAAATCCTTATCTTACACAGGGCCAAAAACCCTCAGAATTTTACTTTCGAAACAGTTCAGCAGCCCTGAATTTTTAGCTGAAAGTATCCATGTTTTCCCTCCGTTAGTCGGGACAGTACGAATCACTGTTTTGTACCGCCGAGTTTGGACCTTTTTATGGACGTGTTTTGATTTCACGATGGGCATTAATGAGTTTAGCTGCGTTGATCCTTTTCTGATTTCCCTAGTTTCATCATTGCCATGAGATATATTCGTAGGTACTAAGATAGATGAAGTACTAATTAAAATTATAACTGTCGGAGGTGGTGTGTATTGCCCTAATCGATTTCCCTTTGTATCTGCTTCGTATCAATAGTTTGGTTTTCTGCTCATTTATCATGAGATCTGCCTTCTAGGTCACTGAAAGGTTCCTTGATAGACAGATTTGCCCAGGTTTTGAGATGGTAGCTAACTAGGGAGTGCCAAGTTAGAGGTCCCGTGATGAGTCTCTCTTTCCCTATCTGCTGATCTCCTTCTTTCTTTGGCTCTTGGTTAGCCCACTCACCCACTTGGCCGATGTGACCCTATCGCCTAGCAAAGTAAGGAAGAAGTCTTCCAGAGAAAAAGTCAACTTCTCAAATAGGATATCGTTTTTGGGATACCAATAGATAGAAGGGTACAAGCAATAGGTCAATAATGATTGCAGTTTAAAAAGGCTGAACAGCCAAACGAGCCCAATAGTCTACTCTGATCTAATCTAGCCCACAGAACGGTTCCAGACCTACAGGTTGGGCCGTTACGGTGCGTTACCAGCATGGCCATTGCCAGATTGAAGGGGTTTGGCCCAGCCCTTCTCCCTCTTGTAGGCTCTGTGCGACATCAAAAGTTCGTCGTCCACATTTACCTGGCATTAGATATTGCCCACAATAGTTCTCATCAGCGTCACTAATTTTTAATTTTCGGTTAAAAATTGGCCTTTTTTAGCCAAAATGGACAAAATTCCCGTTACAATTGAATTTTATTAATACTGTTTACATATAAATACTTAAATATATAAGAATTTAAAAATAATTAACGTTAAAAACTATCCACTATCCAACGATTTCATTCAAAGTCGGAAAAATCTCAAAAATAACTTGATGGTGATAATTTTTTACCATAGAATTCTTCGTATTCATAATCGACTGGTGGTTGTGTAAAACCTCCTCCATTATCCTTCCATAACGATAAATCTACATAAGGTAGTGACTCACATGGTACCACAGCATTACTAAAATTGATAATTATCAATGTTTTAATTCAATTAAATTAACAGAAAAATGTCCACTTACTCATGAGATATACGTTCGAAACCTCTAGGTTGCATAGCTTTTACATGATGACTGTTATCACATAATAATCTTGATATGCTTGTTTTTCGAATTGCATTAAGTTGTTCTATGATGGAAAAAATTTGTTTGTTTATAATATTTACTGGAGTAATATTGGTGGAAGTTTACCTAAAGTAAATCCGGTAGGTCCACTATTTTCAAACCAGAATCGATCACCGGCTCGTGTCCGATAGAATTGTTCCGTTAAAATACATAAAAATGTCGGTCCTGACAAAGTACCAGGAACTAGTGCTTCCAATGAACCACCTACAGTTAAATCAACATCATCTGGATGCTCATATAAGGTTGCTAATTTCTCAACATCCTATAAAAACACAACAATACCGTACAAAATTTCGAGTTTTATATCATTTTTCTTACTTTGACAGGAATGACATCAAGGAAATCTTGGAAAACTTTAGCTCTAGGCAGGTTACAAAATTGTCGGTAATCGTTGTAAGAAGCTAGACCATGATCACGATTTCGTTGTATATCGAATGCTTTCAAATCGGAGCCGAACGGTTGGCCATTTCTGAACAAGAATTGCGTTATCTAGAAATCACAAAAAAAATAGTATTATTGTATTAACAGTATTTTTCAATTAGTGGCGTAACTTCAGATTTAGGAACCTCCTGCAGAAAATTAATCCAGGCCTCCTGTAGACAATATTGACAATTTTAGAAGCCCGAGAGAAAAGGTAAAAAATTGAACGGAGTATTTGTGCTTCTGAGGGCTTCTAGAAAATGAAACTCTACAGAAATTGGGGGCTGTACTAAAATCTGCCCCTGCGGGGCTTGACAGGACTAGATTGGACTGCAGGTGGTTAGTTGCGCCATTGCTTCCAACATACTTCACTATCGTGATAAGCATCTGAGGCTAATTCTGGTTGAGTTGCAAGTCCTCGACACAATTCATCGAAATTATCACCTTCTTCCAAAATTGCTGGTCTATTGAACCAATCACTAAGACGTAAATTACCGAAACTGGTTCTATATTCATTCACTAAACTAAAAATAATGAATTTGAACTTTGATTCGTTCTAATTTCTAATCAATTCTTACTCAAGACGTCCTGCAATTAGAGAATGGAAAAATCGAAAAGCAGCCGTTGCATGTTCATTCAATATTGTTGGATTTACATTATCTTGATAATCATTAATGAAATCTTTCGTATTATAAATGATTTTATTGGCTAATGAACTATGTAAACCGATAAAGATTGGTAACCATTCATAATAGGAAATAAATTGATGTTCAGCAATTGCAATTTTTCGTGCCTCTTGGAATAAAGTCTCATCATCCCAATGTGGATTTAATTTCGCTAAATTATCAGCAAGACGATTATGTTCTCGCAACAAAATGATTTGAAGTAACGTTAATTGTGGATTTTGATTAACGCGAGTATCACCTGTAATTAGTTTAGCAATTGTCGGGCTTTATTCGAGAATGGGCCATGTTCACCCCAACCCAAAAGGTGGAAAATTGCGTCACCAGACGATTCTGGTTTTGAACCATTTGAATTGATGAGGCGCAGGGCGCTTATACCTCTAACGTATAGAGGGTACTACTTGTTTTAAGCATTATAAGGGATACGTTGACAATGCTCAAGACAGATAGTACCCTCTAGACTTTAGAGGTATAAGCGCCCTATTAATTCAAATGGTTCAAAACCAGAATCAGTTGGTGGAAGAAGTGACGCAATTTCCCACCATTTGAGTGAGGAGTGAATATGGCCCATTAACAATATTCGTACCAGCAAAATAACAAACTTCTTGCGGACTTCTAATGGAACAAACACCACTGGCATTATTCGATCTCGGTAGCCATTCTTTACCATTTCGAACATCTACACGAAGTCTACCGCCTTGGAATTGACGGACTTGTTGATTCACCTGATCATTGTTGCCGTAGACAATTGATAAGTCCAAGAAATGATTA
Organism: Iselma pallidipennis; assembly: GCA_037464855.1. Classification (NCBI taxonomy): domain Eukaryota; kingdom Metazoa; phylum Arthropoda; class Insecta; order Coleoptera; family Meloidae; genus Iselma; species Iselma pallidipennis. The sequence continues at coordinate 23,395 of JAZBHA010000679.1, forward strand.
ACGGCAGTCAACTACAAAATTTTCATTAATAAAACAATTTAATTGCAAATTTTTCCGGTTAAAACAGTACTTGTTCAGCAGGTTGATAGCCTCCTACACAATTACGATCACGATCAGTAAGTGTCCGAACGAAATTCGCACATCTTATATTAGTTTGTCTATGGATTGGATCATCATCATTGAGAATAATAGGGAAACAATGCTCTGGGATGTTGGCGAGTTCAAGTAATTGTCCATTTGCCGTACAACATCTAGTCGAGTGTGGTTCTAATTGAATTTTTCCATTAAAATTATTGGAATTGTTTTTTTTTTAAGACTTACGTGCTTGAGTACTTCCAGCAATCATACTCATATCGTGCGTGATAATTTGTCCATATTGCATAGCATTTAATGTAAATTGTGGATCTTCGATTTGTTTTTCCGAATAAAGAACAAGACTCACAGTTCTAGCTCCCGGTAATTGTCGACCACTTCGAGCCAAAGTTGGATTACTGATTCCTAAATAAAATTATTCATGTATTTCCTAAACAAATTGAAATAGAAACCTACTATCTCCGTAGTTTGCTGGTAGAAGTCGAGTATATGGGGTATTTGGCGTACCCAAGACCGGATTTCTTAAATTATTACAAGATCCATCATACGAACGGTATCTGGTGTTTGGGCATGATGCAGGAGGTCTTCCACATCCCTGATTCTGTGGATCAGGCTGTGATGCAAAATTACTGCAAATTACCAGAAATGTAATTGTGGTAGTTTCATTAGAACGACTCAAAATACCTGCCAGTATTGAAACCTCCACCTTGAGGAGGATAACTAAAATTCGGACCATCAAATGGAAAACTTTGACTCTGTTGGAAAAATCCATCGAATTGACTAGATTGTGGTACACTATATACCAAGAAACATTGAAGTAAGAATATTACTGTAACAGTAACCGTTCTTGCCATTATTACGTTCTGAAAGTATAAATTGGGTTTCAATTAATAAATTTATTTATTGATACTTAATATAAATAATATCTACGATATAATCAATTCCATTCATATCTAGATGAATGTAACTGTATTACTACAGTTAATTTATGCAATAAAGAAGGGAAAAACCAAGGTTGTTATTCGGAAAATTTCATTATTGAGTGTTGGCTCATAGAAAACCGGAATTACATAACTTTTTTCAGGTGAAGAATGCATTTTTAACAATGCATTCTCGCGATATTGATGATTTTTCATTGAATGCATTTAACCTCATCTAATTGAAGACGTTAGATTACATAAACCTTTGAAAAGTTTGCGGTAATCTAATAATATTGAGATTTTTCCTCACTCAGGCTAGGTTCCCATGGTAGACTCCGAAGCGTGGCTTGTACGGGTTTAATCAATCAGAAATCAGGATTTTTCAAAATTGTGAGATATTCTAAATTCTGATTGGCTAAAACCGTACAAAACACGCTCCAGAATCCACAATGAAAACATAGCTTTACGCTAAACATACCCTAAACGCTAAATCCGAATGGACGAATATTCATAACACTGTTTAGCGTAGGTTTACCGTGTTTCAAAATTCAGGACCGGGCCGAGACATGTCTTGCGCCAGGGCAGGAAGATTTTCTGGTACCTTATCACATAGGAGACGCATACAATTAAAGCGACAGGCTACTCAAAGCTGAAACTTTGAAAGAGAACTGTTAGGTGCCTCGAGCACGTAACTCAAAATATCGTCTTTTGCTTTTTAGCTTTTGATACTCCAGGTGGGCGTCCTGCTCCTGGTACTTTCAAAATCCCCCTCATAACATTAGACATTTATATTTAAATTTTATTGCACCGTTAGTGTTCTGTATTTTTACCAGTTTTTGATTGAATGGAGCAAACATATGTAAATCTAACGAACTAATAAGCAAAGAATGTTGTTAGTCTCCTTGAAAACAGAAAAATCTACAACGGGAAAGGAAAACATTTCCGAGGTGTGGAAATAATTTTCTGGTTTAACCCAAAATGATGAAAAAAACTAGTAAAATAATCTAATGAGCCCCAAAAAAAAGAGCCCTTGGCAAAAATATGATTTCCTGAAAAAAAAACAGGTAAAAACGTGTAAATAAACCACAATGAAAGGAGTTTGTTTGTCTGGCAAGTGTAGAGATATTTCAGTCAAAACATTATAAGAAATTATTAATCTGTATGGTTTTTTTTTGCAATTACTCGAGAGTGAAAGCTTATATGTTCTTTAAATAAATGCAATCTATTTCATAAATAAATGTACTATATATGGAAAACATATCTTTAACGCATCTGTTTGCATCGAATATTTTTCCCAAACCTTTCATGTAATCAATTTCAACCTAATTGCAACAATATTAAGATCATCTCAAGGAAATAATTATAAAATTTTCTCAACATCTCTTATGCAACCAATCAACATTACTCTTTATGACTCAATTAATTGTTTGATAGAGTAGCAAACATCATTTTAGCCCAAAAAATCTGTTTAAATTCTTCTAGATATTTGAACGTCTGTTCGTCTACACAGAGAAAATGCACCTTTCACTATACAAATCCCATAATATCTTGTCTTAATCGTGACTGTGCAATTTTAATCTGCATATTCAAAAAAAAATAAAGTAAATCAACTCCAGTATTTTGAAGATTGCAACATATTGAAAGAGAGAGAGAGATTGTCAATTTATAGTCAATTACATCGTTACAGAAATCTCTCGTGCAACTTATTTATAATACAATATTGAACTTTATAATTAAGTAAGAAAGCTGCAATTCCATTAAATCTAATTTGCATCATTCGAAATATTATTATTAGTGCATTTAATTATTACAAAATATGATGGAATTATACACGATATAAGTAGGTAACACCAATAAAAATTAGTGGTGTTTTTTTTTTGACCAAATAATACATTTGATAAGCTTGAAGGTTTGTTTAAATACCTGTAAAATTTGTATTAGATTTCTGCAAGTAGTGAATTGGTATAGGCACCAATTGAGCAAATCTAATTGTATTTCTGTTTTTTTTTTTTGCTTGAATTTCTGGTTAACAAACAGGAATTCCAACAAAAACACAGCAGTAAATTACGAAAGAGTCTTAAAAAATATACGAATATATAATTTTGGAAAATACGTCAAGAAAATTATTACTGGGAAATACTCGTTTCAGAGTTGTATGAACTACTATGATATGTAAAATATGTGTTTTCGTCTTCGATTACTGGGAAATACTCGTTTTAGAGTTGTATGAACTACTATTCGTCTTTGATTGCTGGGAAATACTCGTTTTAGAGTTATATAAACTACTATAGTATGTAAAATATATGTTTTCGTCTTTGATTACTGAGAAATACTCTTTTTAGAGTTGTATGACCTACTATGGTACAACAAGCTTAACAACAGATAAAAATAGAAATGATAATAACAACTAATTTAAAAAAAATATATTGAAATTTAAAGATCATGGTCCTGTTTCATAATCAACTTCAAGTCAACTGCAACTTGTAAAATCACATTATGTATAAATTCAGTGCATTCGAGATAAGCAACATTGAGGCGAACCTATGGACTTATAAGGTGACTTTACAAGTTAAAGTTGACTTAAAGTTGATTATGAAACGGGCGAATTGAGTTGATCGTGAAAATTACAAAACATATTAGGATCCAACACCACAAACCGTTCAATTAGCTCGTTATATTAATTAGTGAAATTGCACGCAATTATTTGAATTTTAACATTACATTTTCAACACAATTATTGTTATTATCATAAAAAACACTACACAATCTTGGAAAAGTTCACAACATAAACTGGAAAAATATGAATAAAAAAATGTCAAATTTCATCACTATTACTGCTATTATATTATTATTAATTAGTTCGTACTAGATATAAATAATTGTAGAAATTCAATAAATCTTCTAGTATTATAATGCACGTGTAATTATATTAATATATGTATGTATGTCCGATTTCTCGATTAAATATAAATCGCTCTCAGCATTGAACTCTTATATGAGACACTTCCTTATTTCTTGGTTTAATTAGCGTGTAGCCGTTTTCAATGTTGAAATTTGTTTGTTAAAAATTTGTTTTACCCAAAAAAAAAAGAAAAGACAAATAATAATGAAATAAAAGTAATGTTTCATTGTTGTTGTTTTTTTCATAAATTAACGAAATCGTAAATATATCATATTTGTCAATAGTGATCCATTAATTCAATAATTAGGTGAAGATGTAATTTTGAGCAATGACACCAATCAAACTTCAATTACACACATGATGAAGATGTAATTTTGGGCAATGACACAAATCACACTTCAATTACACACATTTAATAATAATTGATTGATTTCCGATTAATTAAAATTAGACGAAAAATTTTTGTCCTACCTGATAGTTGTTATCCTGCCAAGTATAATACAATCCTGGGGTGTAGCAGGACACTATACACGACCAACTGAGACCTTGCACCGAACATCCCTTCTTTATAACATTGGCAAAGAAAGAGAAAGTGTTAAGTGTTAGGTAGTTGTATATTTACCTCTTGTATATGTCGTCTGTCTTCCAATAATTCGGATAACCAGAATTTGAATCGTTAAATCGCAACTAAACCCGAAAGTCTTGTTTGTTTTTTCTCGTGAATTTTTTTATCGCGAAATAAAATAATAAAAATGTTTGTTTAATTAACAAAAACTTGATTTACTAATAAAAAAAAAATGAAATCCATCAAAATGAAATATTGCTATAAATAATTAATTTAAACTATTTTTAATGCAGTTATAGATAGATATCATGGAATATTCTATTGTAATTTAGACAATAAATAATTGAAAATTGAATTAATTTAATTAAGATTTCCGTATGTCAACTTTCATAAATTTCTATTTTTTCTAACTATTAACAAATATAATAATAATAAAGTCCATCCTGCAATCCTTGAAAATTGATTCCATTTTGTTCGGAAAATCATAAGTTTTTATAAAATTTTCCCATAGAAAATCTAAGCAATAATCTGAAATGTGTGTTACGCAAAATTAGATCCTTTGTAAAACAATTCAATCCTTGAAATTTAAACAGAAAGTCCAGAGATTCTGGAATTAATTATAAAACAATAGTTTAGCAATAACTTAATTAACATTTTTTTTCAAAAAATTGATTGTAAAAGGACTGTATTTGTAGTGGATTTTTAGAGTTCGTTTTTTTTTATGAATGTCCACCTTGGCATAAAGCAATTTTTACACATATTTATATAAATATGTATGAATTTCCCACCTTAATATGGCATTGATAGAAATAACGTAAACAATCTCATATATATATAAACAAAAACAATAAATAAACCAAATCGACAATATGTATAGTGTTGTCGAAATAATTAGCAATGATCAATCACATATTATGTAGGTAATAATAATCAAACAATTCCTTTCAAATTTCAGATCATGGTTGTTTGTTAGACATAAAAATCATTCTATTTATTTATTGATATTGGAAAAGTGTTTAATAATTCGAACAAAATCATGAAGGTCAATCAAATATTTCAAATTAATAGCCTTGATTATCATAAAATAAAAATCAGTTTATAGATACGCCTGTAGTCTGTACCAACTAATGACACCGATTATGTGATAAGACTCGAGTAATTAGAGCAGAAATTGTACCGAAATTCTAAAACATATTTGATAAGCAAAATACCCAGTTCTAGTCCTTTTTGTTAATATGTTTAATAATTTATTCATTTACCCTCTTAACAAAAGAGAATAAGGTGGAAAAACTAGCTACCAGGAATTTTGATTAATATTCCAGGAATGCAATAATTTGTTATTACAGTTACATTGACATTCACTGTATTTAGTTACCAGTGAGGGCAAGGCCGGACTGGACAGGGAAATAATGGGGAGATCTCCCCCGGGCCCAATGAATCTTTGGGGCCCAATAACGTTTGAGGGCTCACCGACAATCTTTCAAGGTATTTCTTTGGCTATTAGCTGAAGAGATTTCTTCATTTCTTATGAATAAGCCAGTCCAACCCTGATTGAGAGTGCATGTATAATATTATTTTAAGGGCTCAAGGGCTTGGCTGTCCACTGCTGTGGACTGTAATAACCTAATCTTATAGATATATTTTAATTTAATTACCGTGTGTTAGGCCTAAGACGTAAAATTGTGAGTTCACAGTTCCACAATCGTACGATAGAAACAGTTGCGATAATCAATCGAAAACTAAGAACCACTATACACGTAATAATTCTCAGCTTCCGATTTAATTAAATATGGCCTGGAGTTGGTCATATAAATACTCCAAAAATACTCCAAAACTATGACAGTTAACCGCACCCCAATACAATCAATTTAACACCTAATTATGTAATATTTCTTCGATTTAATTAGTCGTCAAATTTACAAATTTCGATTAATCCAAATCAAATCGAAAGTGGAAGTGTAAGTTTCTGTTCCATTTGATTTGGAATCATTACAAGATACCGCCGGTAGTGATACTATAATCAATTAACTTTTTATGCAAAATTACTGGAATACCAATCTTATTTTACTTATTCTTAGTTGATTTCTTCAGTTATTTAGTTCCTCTATAAGTAACGAAAGGGATTGTATTTACTGTAAAACAATTTTCAAGATTCAAGCGATAAACTATAAGTAAACGATAAAAATATCCCATTCACTATATGTACTTACTGCAAATAGAGAGTCGGTAATGTAAAATATTATAACATCTAAGTAAAAGGTATCGTTTTTTTTTCTACGTATATTATTTTATTAATTTAGAACTTTCCGCATGGGCTGGGCTAAGGCAAACAGGTGACGCATAGTCTATTTTTTTCATTATAGATAAAATTTCCAAACAGTACCCAATAAATCTTGACTTATTATTGTAATGATATTGCATTAAATGCATGTCTTTTATATGGCATGTCTCGGCGGAAATATGTCCTTCAGTCTCGTTTTATCTATTTAGCAATTTTTGAATAAATCCGGCTGCAGCTATATTTCTGTACAGGAAAATCTCTCCTATCCCTATTGATCTTATAGATATTCATGGTAATAATCAAAGAAGGAAGGAACTCTCCGGTCAATTTTTCAATTAAAAATTCTTACAAAATCTTTAATTAATCGTGAATTACCTGAAAAATATTGAACAAAAAGAAAGGACATTATCAACTAGTTTTGCAAATTGTAAGGACGTCCGACAAAAACACACCATTTAATTGTTGATCTGGGAAGGACTAATTTTTAAATGTATTATTTTTGAAATTTCTTGAACGGGGTTGTGTATCGAATCGGCTCATTTTGGTAAAAGTGGTCACACTTGAGAATGAGTAGGTACACGTGACCTAATTTGGTACAAAAGTACTACTACTACTAGCCAAGGACTACCAAAAAGCAGAGCATCACGGGATCTGACCAACATTTACTTACCCTTTTGAGTCACTGAATACTTCAAAATCTGGCACTCATACCTTTTTCCTACCACTAGCTACCAACCTGAAACTTGCCCTGTGAAGAAAAGGTATGTAGGGCTTTAGCATCTCAATGTGACTAGGAGTGAGAGGTAGTCAAGTTCAAGTTTTCAGTGATACAAAAGGGCAAGTAAATGTAGGTCAAATTACGTGGTACTCCACCTCCACCTCCACTCTCTGATAGTCCTTGGTTAGTGGTACCTTCGTACTAAATTGGGTCAAAATCGATCAAAGTATGTAGAAGTTAAGGAGCTTCAAAGTTTTCGTCGCATAATCTCAATTTGAACGCCCATATCTCGAGAATCTTACATACCACAAAGTTTAGATAAGTCCCTTAAACTTTCTGCATACCCATTTCCCCGAAAGTGAAATTGTTACATTTTCTGCTTCTCTGGGGTACTGGACAGTTGTCCTTTTTGCCTACGCTATAACGCGCCGCAGTATTTAGTAAAGAAGGAAATTACTTGCTATAAAGGCAGGATTTCAATATAGGACTCATTTACAAATAACCAAGTATTATCTGTTTTTACAATTGTTAAAAATTACAGTTTTACCATTCCTAGACAGTTCCTCAACATCTTTGAAACAATGAACCGTATAATATCTACCATGATGATGTGAGGAACAATTAACTGTAATACCGAATCGCATTTTAAAATCTGTGCAAAATCAGAAAGCGCAAATTAAATTTCAGCAATTGAATGTTAATAAATTCAATAGTACCACCATAAAGGTCTTTCGTTTTTGAACCAGAACACATCGAATAGATGCAACCATAAGATTCTAAAGGAAATAACAAAAAAAGTCGGCAATGTTTTGCTGTTACTGGTACTGGTAGTAGAAAAACAATTTAAAAACGACCATGAAGATCTAAAATAAGCAGACTAAGGAAATAGCCAACAAACTTATAATTAACGAAAAAGTTAACAACTGATGGGCACCAGTGACGGCGTCCCCATGCAGACATTTGTATCGCCCTTACACACACTGAGCCCGTCTGAAGTGTTTTTTAGCTCGGTTTGTTGAGATGTGTATCTCGGTTATAGCGACAATCAAGTCTTTTACCTTAATCAAGTTTGACGCCCTTGACTTCAAACGCCCATATGCAACGCCTTAGTGCATCTAGCCGACCCTGGATTCGTCTATTTGGGTACCCAAAGCTTATGTTTTCTTCGGCATTCCGCCCCCAGTAGCACGCTCAAAAAAATAGATTCTGCTATCAAGCTTAAGCTTCAGGGGGTCAATCGTAGCTGGAACTCTGAGACTTAAGCTTCATAGTAGATCTGCCACTGACCAGTTCGGTAGCCACGACAAAAAATTATCAAAACACAATGGAATCCGCTTAATCGGAGCAGCCATTCATTTGCGACAAATCCAAATTGTCTATTTGGGACACTATGTCGTTTTATCGGGACTGATGACTGCAATATTGCAGAATATTGAAGTTTTACGATAAACCTATGCTAAATGCTAAAGCCTGACAGTTATGTGCACTCGCTCGTCTCTTTTTTACCAAGACTTCGCGTTGTAATTAGCGTACCTAAGTGTAGCAAAATCTTCCTAAAATTTTCACGAAAAATAGACCATAAAGTTACAAAAGCCTGTCAAAAATAATAAAAACGTTACTGTATTCTTTATTTTTTGTAGTTTTTAGGAAATTACTTTGCATATTTCTATTTACTTACCTTGTAATTTTTTTTTCATTCAATTATATAACGTGTTATATTCTTTATCTTATTGTATTTGTTTACCAATCTAATTTTTTTCTTACTTAAAGGCTTAAAGTCACGCATATGTTTAATAAGATCCATTTCAACACTTATTTCAGTTCAATTTTTGTAATAATTTCACTGCATAGGTAATATTAGAATAAAAATATAATAGTTTTTATTAAAAACTGCTCACAGATAGTCAAGCGTAAAATTAACCAGCCAAAAATTGACCAATTTCCTTTTTTCCGGTAGCAATTAAACAAATTTTATGCATAATTCAACATAAAATAGATCACTTTCTGTCTGTATAGAAAGAAAAAAAATATCAAACAACATAATTACAAGTAATAGGCAGGTGTGTTACTTTCATTGGATCATAAAAATCTGAATAACAATCACAGTAAATAAGTACGATTGTTGGTCATGAACTCTATTGTTTTCCCAATCGATCATTCACAAATAATACAAAAATCGAAAGTATATCTATTTGATTGTCTTAAAAATTGAATTAAATATAATAGATACCGTAAATAATCGACAAGGTCGATCGATTGTTGTTGCGTTAAACCAAATGTTAATAAAAATCTCCAGCTTTTTACCTAAACAATTCAAGATTATTTTCCAATCCTATTATCCTGAATTAAATCTTTTCTTATCTCATTGTCCGTATTATGATAATATTTTAATTATTACCATCAAGGTTATTATCAATTAATTATATTTTTTCATATGAGTCAATATCAAAATCAGGATATGATTTATTTTTTTTTTCGTTACTTTCAACTATCGAATTGACAAATTTTCAAAAGTATTTCAATCAGATATTACAACACAAGGTGTCAACAATAATGTTGGAAATATTTATTAAGACAAATAAAATTGGTTTTCCCTTCAATTCTCTATTATATAGTCTTCCTACACATAAAAATAAATTGTATAAGACGTCTAAAAATTGGGATAATTTATTTTAAAAAATAATAATTTGGGTGAAATCGAGAGTCTACCTTACATAATATCTGTCGTTACACTTAATAAAAGTCATAATTTTTCCTATTGTGTTTGTCCACTTTCGTCTGTGGCTTGAAATAAGAGAAAAAACTATGAAATTTGATGTTCTAACGAGTGAACTTGACTCTGAAAATTAGCCACTATTTAATTTATTATTACATGATGTAATAATCGGCATTGGACCTATGATATTTTGGGAAAACGTTGTGGTAGGTTGTGAAAATAAATTCGTCATATTATGTGGAAAAACTTGAAAACAAACTTAAATTTCACGACATTGACATTTAAAGTTGTTAATATTTTTATTTACCAATAAATTCAGAACAATTCAGAGGTAAACATAAGAGGGGGCAGGATTTAGATCAAAGTCATCGTTATCATCATCATCTTCGCTCGCTAACTGTCGATGCTGAACGTCCAAGAGAACTTTGGTATTCAGTCCATAGTTTTCGCCAACTTCTTTCGCTTCGTATACTTATTTATTATTGGTCGAGTTCACGAAGACGTTTAGCTGGCAGAATAATCCTCGTGGACAATGACTTTATTCTGAATCCCATCGATGAATCGGACACACAGCAAGACAAGACAAAAGCAGTGGCGGATCAAGGCATTTAGGGGCCCTGAAACTTATGTTCTTTGAGGGGCCTTGAAGCTTAAGTTTTGTAAGGGGCCCCCTCAATGACGTTAGTACAACAAAAGAAAGATTGTATTACCAAGCTTAAGCTTCAGGGGGTCCTGAAACTTAATCAACTCGATCAATTTGTTTAGTTTTTCTTTTAAACCATCATTCTACCAATATCACTGATACGTGAGCTGATATATCGTCAGCATCCTTGACAAAAGCAATAGATATGTGAAATAATAGAACAGAGACCAAACCAAATGAAACTATAAGAGATGAGTGGAAAATACGAAAATACAAGACTAATATAGTAGATGGGCTTCGAGACGCTCAAGGCAGAGTATAGGTATTGGGGGGAATTAAGGGAGGTCTATATTGAAGGAAGTCGGAGCCCGTAACAAAATTACTCTGGTGTGGGGTGGCTAGGAACGAGATTACTGACGAACTGGCATGTGAAGCATCGATGGAGTGCTTCTTTAGGTCGGAGCCGGCACCAAGGAGAGTGACTACCTCAATAAAATCTCTAACCAATAAATAGGCAAATGAAGCCCACAAAAACTATTGGTTAAAATCCCAGAAAGCATGATAGACAAGGAGCTTTATATAAAGTCCTTCCAAGAAGGAATCCTAATTGGGCACTGTTGCTTAAACAAATACGTAACAATGCTGCGCATCAGAAATAAATCTACTGGGCAACAGGAATGAGGCTACTGGGCATCAGGAATGAGACTACTGTACATAAAGAATGAGGCTACTGTGCATCAGGAATAAGGCTATCGGCATCAGGAATAAAGCTATTGGCATCAGGAATGAGGCTACTGGGCATCCGGAATGAGGCTACTGGACATAAAGAATGAGGCTACTGTTTATCAGGAATGAGGCCACTGTGCATCAGGAATAAGGCTATTGGCATCAGGAATGAGGCTACTGAGTGTCCGGAATAAGGCTACTGTGCATCAGGAATGAGGCCACTACTGGGCATCAGTAGTGAGGCTACTGGGCATCAGGAATGACGCTACTGGGCATCAAGAATGAGGCTACTGGGCATTAGAAATGAGGCTACTGGGCATCAGGCATGAGGCTACTACTACTGGGCATCAGAAATAAGCCTACATGTAGGCCATATTCAGACGAAGATGAGATGGCGGCCCGGCCCACATACTGTAAGTGCTCTGGTCTTTCTGAAATGAGACCACTGGTTTGGACTGCACTTTATTGAATCCCAGGCGGTACAGAGGCTACCCATTGAAGACGTTCTGGGCTTTATTAGAAGCTTAGGACTTTTAGGAACTCTGAAATCTCGGGGCTTACAATGGGCCATTAGAGTAAGTATTACTGAAGAAACTCAGTTGCGTATGTAAGGAAGAGATGGAGTTCTAGCGAGGTGAGCCCAACAGAAACAAACAATCACATTATTTGACATTTTATTTCACAAATATTAAACATACAAAATTTTGTGTTTTAAAGCTAACAAGGTACATATTTTTATTATTAACTAAATGTACAGATTTTGAATTATTATTATTATTGAAAATTCAAACTAATATAGTTTGATTCGAATAAATCCATTGTATTTGTTAAGATAACAAATAACACTTTACAAAAATTGCACATTTCTAAATAGTGGCATATTATAATATTATACTGGGTGTTACACAAACATGTATTTTTCTGTCAATTTTTTTTCTTTTGTCATCTACAATATTGCAAATACTGATATTCTGGAACACAGATTTTTTTCCCCAAAAAAATACATCGAATTCTACAAAAAACCCAGTTTTAAGAGAAAAAATATACAAAAAATCCTAATTTTAAAAAATAACTGGACACAGCAACAAGGGAGACATAATAAAATGATTAAGTGATTAAGATGAAGAATGAGGTATAATTTCTAAGATTATGAAAAAAAAAATGACTGGAGAATATTCTCTCAATTTGAAACCTAATCTAAAAAAAAAAAACAGCCATACAAAATCAGTCTTCGAAATGAAGCTAAGTAAGTCAATTAAGTAATAACAAATTACTTAGTTAAAGTATTATCGTTTAGAAGGCACTAAAAATAAGTCTCTCGATCATTCAACCAGACTTTTAAATCCATTTTTGGAATCTCATTACAATCCATAAGATTATTACTGTGAAACAACAATAAAACAAAAATTAGTATTCTATGAAACTTTACCATTTTTATAAAATTACCGTTCATCAATGCTCTTGAAAACAAACGGTTGCATTTTCTTGATATCATCACTGTTATCACAGAAAATCCTAGCCAATGTTACTTTACCAATTTCACGAAGTTGAGCAACAGAAAATGGTACCGGTTGGAATTCATTCTTATAGAAATAACGATCACCACGACGTGTTCGTAAGAATTGATCAGCAACAATACAGGAGAATGTTGGACCAAATAATGAATCGCCAGTTGGTTTCTCCAACATACCACCAACAACCAAATCAACATCATGAGCATTCGAGTAAACATTCGATAATGCTTTTACATTCTATTTAAAACAACAACAAAAAAAGTTTATCGACGAATTTATGTAATTTTGATTAATGTTACCTCAATGGACATGACATCAAGAAAATCTTCAAAACCACGTACTTCAGGTAGACCACAAAGTGTCCGATACGCTACATAACTCGGTAATCCATGGTCACGACCTCGTTGAATATCCAAACTGAAGATATCATATCCATATCCACCATGCGAGAATAAATGACTAGTGATCTAGAAAAAATTGATTAAAATACGAATTTTTTATCGATTTTCAAATATCTTACATCATCAACAAAATTCGATAATTTCTGACTAGATTGTGTAGCCAAGCCACGAACGATCGCATCTAAATATCCAGGTTCTTCAATAATTTCCGGTTTATTGAAATGATTACGTAGATTCAATGAGATGTTAACAAGACGATCTTCCAGGTATAGCTTCAATTTCCCATCCATTAACGAATTCAAGACACGTAATGCTGCCGTTGCAAAACTATTACTAACCGAAGGATCAACTTTTTCATCATAATCATTAAATCGTTGCACTTTATTCGAATATCTCTTCCCCAATATTACCGGTAACCATTCATCATATGTTATATGTTGTATTTCAGCAACAACAATCCGTCTTGTTTCTTGATAAACAGTCTCATCATCCCATTTCGGATTTAATTGTCGCAAATTGTTTGCAATACGATTATGTTCACGTAACCATAATGTATGCATTACAGTTAATTGTGGATGAACATTAACACGTGAATCACCCGATAAGAAACAACGTGAATCATTATTATCAACTTGACAATCAATTGTCGGTTGTGTTGATTGTGGTAGGAAGACTTTATTATCATTACGATAAGTTACTTGTAATTGACCATCAATAGATGAACGTAATTGATAAGCTTTACGATTACTGGTACCATAAATTTGGGATGCATCTAGATAATGTGTTGCTTGATTGACTTGTTCAATTGGTCCAAAACTACAATCTGAACGGAATGCTGGTATTGATCGTACATAAGTCATACAATCTAAACTATGTTGGGAATAATATTCATCATCGTATGGTATGGAAATTGGGGAACAAAATGGATGAATATATCTTGGCGATAAATTACTTCCACTAGATGCACAACATTCGATCGTTTTCTCCGTGTGTACTATAAAAATAATACAATTACTTACTCATTTACTTACTTTTACTGACATTTACTTACCCATTTTACTAATTGCTGTATGACTGAGATCATGTTCAATGAATTGACTCCATTGCATCACAGCCAATGTTAAATCACTATCATCATTGTGAATCCGTTTAATCAATGATGTACTAATTAGACGTGGTGATGGTAATGGTTTCTTATTAATAGCTCGTCTTGGTTCCTGGACACCATCTAAATATTCCGGAAACAATAATCTTTTATAACTTGTAAACGAACCACCACGTGACCCATCCGTTCTATGATTACAAGACCCATCAATTGAACGATATTTTGATAAGATCTCTTCGGGTGTACAAGTTTTATGTAGTTTTGTACAAGATGATTCCAATGGTGTTGATATCAAAGAATATGATGTAATATATTTGGAACATTCTGCCAGATTTAATCCATGTCTGGTAAATTTCAACAATTTAGTAATAATTTCGATAAAGACTGCAAAACTCTTACTTATGGCAGAAATTATTCATTAAATGGATTGTAGCTTTTGTTGCAATCAATGCATCTCGGCCTTGTTTCAATGCTTCCCGTTCTGGTGATGAAACAATCAATTGACCATGTGATGGTGTACCAGGTTTCACATGAATATCCGACCATCCTAAACTTGTTTCTAAACGCAGCATTCGTGCTATAACACCATTACCAAAAGTAACGGAACGATTTAGATCCTTTTCAGGGATTTTGATTGATGTCTTTGGACTTAATGGAAATTCATCAGATGATTCTCTGGTACCATGTTGATATAATAATGATCTTCCGATGCCTATAATGATTACCAATATTAAGATATGACCTATGGGCAAATCTTCATCCACAACACAATAATTATTATTGTTTTTAGACCACTTGTATTTGATAATTTAAACAAATTATTGTGTTGCAAATAGTTGAACACCACTTTCTAGAAGATTCTTATTTGAAAAACACAAAAAATCTTTTAGAACTGGAATGGTGGTGCAGCCAATTCTATAAACTACTTACTTGAAACGAAGTAACGCAAAAATGGCCACATTGTATCTACACTTATGATTGAACTTAGAAAAAATAGGTAATTTACTTTGAGAATTGTCTAAAGTTTGAGTTACTTCGCCGCTTGAATGACGAGGTGCGGCAATTTTTCAATTTCTCGATATATATCACCGAACCTCCTCATTTTTCTTGGTTTTTTTGGATGTTTTTTTAGAAATAGAGAAAAAACGAAACGCGAAGTAAATAATTGCACAAAAATGATCTTCCCTAAAATCTCCTAATATTTGATTATTTTTATTTTGTAATATAGAGGGGGTGGGTTATGATAATGTATAAGTATATATAATGGAAGTTCGTTTTTTGTGCAAACAGAAACTTCATCTACGAAGTGTTAAAGTTGACAAAAAATGAACAATAAATTATTATAGGTCAACAAGTCTTACCTCGATTTTATTATAAATTCACACAAACAGGATAAAATCCTTTGTTTGCATACGAAAAATACAAATTGTATTCCATTATAAAATGTTGGAAAAATTAACAACACACAGAATTTTTGTCAGAATTCTGTGACACATTTTTTGATTTACATATTTATCTATCATTTATTTATAGGTAGACGTTTTATTTTAAACAAACAACCTAAAAGAGAACGGTTGTAACATCTAGACATATTCAGATAATTAACAATTATAATAATAATGAAATCAAACGTTACCAAGATAATCTGACGAATTTTTAGTTACAATAATTTTCTTTAAGTCGATTACAACAGATTTTTTGCTCCATTTATGAATTCGTAGGTAATTTTTGTTTAATTTTTTTTTAAGTTTTTAATCACCACGTGTGTGCTTATACTTTGAAATCGCGACTTTCATCCCCAATACAGGGGTGATGATGGTTTCCATTCATTATTAAATAGATTTGGTTTAAGAAAAAACTACAAACACTTAATTTTTTTAAACTATAAATCGAAATCAATATTTTTACCATCAACCCCTGTAATATTGGTCCAAATTTCAAAGAAAATGACATGAAGAAAAAATTATTATTAGTATATTATGATCCAGGATTAAAGAAGAAAGACTTTGGTTGTTAATCAAAATATAAACAACACACGAAGATTATTATAAGACAGGATAATGTTATCTGTGGTATAAGTGCGGCTTGTACCTGTAATTGGACGTGGAAGTAGCGTAGCCGCAGCGAAGGTACCTGCGTGGATGGAGATCACCCAAAGCAGCACCCCCAACAGAGGCATGGCTAATTTGCGTGTCATCATCTTCATTGAAGTATGACCTGTTGAGAAAACACAAAAAAAAAACACAAATTATTATTAAACCTTAAAGTAGACAACAAGATGACTTCAGGGCCGTTGTAATAGGGTAAGCAAGGTCAGTAAGGCAGGGGGGCGGCACGGTGTGTCAGTAAACAAACTAATATAGTTGTACTAGTTTTAGATGGCAGGCCTGACTACAGCAATAAATCAATCACAACAATAGAGCGATGATAGTAAACCCAACGTCTGGGCAGAAGGCGCAAGGTAGCCAGAAAACGAAACCCTTGAGTTTCTTTCTTTTCTCTCTTCTCTGTTCTTTTTGTCCAATAAGGAAAGAATTGGACAATTTCATTTTCTAGATACCGGCTTCTAGTTTATCTCTGGTCTTTTGTTGCTTCAGTTAGGCCTGCCCTCTAAGAGTAGTCCAACTATACAAAAAATTGGACCGGTTTTTGTTTTGTAGTGGTGGCGCCAAATACTCTAGCTCCGGTCCTGTATGATTTAATTATCGAGAATTTGTTCTTGTCGCAAAGTTAATTAATTATTTATGTATTTATGTATTATGCAAACAAAAGGGGATTAAAAAAATTATATTTGCTTAGAATATGCGCCGCACTACCGACACAATTCCATTTATAGAACTATAAGGTCCTTGAAATGGAAACCCCAGTAAAAACATGTTTTCTAAATGCAAGATAATAAAGCGAATGATAAGCTAGGTCAGTTAATAATAATAGGTAATTGAATTTTCAACTATAAGGATGCCCATTAATTACATTCACACAAGACCATGGATCATGGACCATGGTATAGTTAGCCGCAAAAAAAAAACAGCATAATAATTTTAGAGTATATAATAAAAACTTATCTATTTATAAATGATAATATTGTAAACAAGTGACGTTAATCATTATATTTTTTTTAAATATTATCCCACCAATTAGAACATTTTGAATAAATAAGTTTGATCAAGCCTTTTTCTTTGGGTTTTATTGTTAGATTGAATAATAAAAATTTGCATACATATGACAATTTCATAACAACAAAAATAGGAAATTATTGGCAACAAAACTGGTAAACATTGAACATAAAAATGTTACTGAAAGTTGTTGTCTAGATATAAAACGTTCACGTGAACATATCGTGATCAGTTCTTTTCTTACTTTCCATACTGCAGTTTCAAGTAAAGTGGTCGGAATAAATTTTTCAAAATTACTGTTATAACAACAACAACACATATTACTAACAATAAGTGTGAAGTTATAAAGAAAGTTTTCTATGCTTATCACGAATACGGTGTGTACTAGTCAACAACAACAATAACAATTCAAATATTCTTGTCAATTCTAGTTAAAATCCAAAATAATTTCATTCGTAAACCTCATAGGGAGATATGATTTTTTGGTTTAATTTGTTAAAAATTTGATTTTTTGTGGAAATTTTGATTTTATACTAAAGAGTTTCTAAGCAGTCAATGACCTAAGATGTACTTTCTTTAGTTGAATGTAAATAACTTAAATAACACTCAAGGTAACTATCAATATATAGGTGAGGATCATACAAAATATTTTGAAAAATTGATCGTCGAAAAAAAAGACAAAAAGAATGTTGCCACTCACCCGTTGCAATTCTTCCCAAATTGACGATAATTTTCAAAATAAACAAAAAACAAACACTTAGAAATCAAGTGTTAATTAATTAACAATTCGATGGATATTTGAAAAAATTAAAATTTGTAAAAAGAAAATTGAAAATAAAAAATTAGCGCTTTCCCCAACTGCTACACCTAGCAGTAAGTTAGTTAACTAAATTCGTAAAGCGACCAGCAGCAACTTTTATGGAATCGCCGGAATCACGTGGTACAACGGCGCGCCAGCAGGAGTCACCGACGACGACGGCGACGTCGAACAATTTTTCGAATACAGTTACACAACAAAGACAATTATCAACAATTATGACTACGAATTTCACAAAATGAAAAAATTTAAAGAGAAAACTGGAAAATTTCTTATTATAATTCGAAGAAAGCCTCTGGTTTCATTAATCTATATTATAATTCATTAATAAATGTTGAGTTGAATCATTCAATTCTTAGAGTTCTAGATTCATAACAGAAGATTTGTTTACGTGCAACACTTTTTTTTATTATTATTAAAATGATTAATTGTGCATAGTTTTGATTAACGTCATGCAAAATTTTTAATTTAATGAAAAAACATATTACTAAACCTAACAATAATTTCAAATAACAAGGTTACATGGTGAAAAGATAATAGTTTCTATTAAATTATCGTGAAAATATAATAAATGAATTGTCTTAATAATTTCGAGAGATTTTAACAAATAACTGCTATAAAAGATAAGATTATACGTTATTAGAAGTCTTTAATTAAACAATCGTTAATAAGGACGCACAAAAAAAAACAGGAAGAAAAAAATATAATAAACAGACAATTATTTCTATTTTAGTCCAAGTTAATAGTTATTTTAATTTAAGTACAATTACAGTACCTTTTTACATTTCGAAATCGACAAATAAGATGTGGAACACAGTGTGTCCTAATCCTAGTCCCAAATTAGTTGCAGGAATGTGCATCATCCAGAACAATCTTAGAATACCCCACATCACACTTAAAAATAACTCTCCGAAACTTTAAACATTGAAATTTTGGAATTTTTCTGAACCAAAAGATATTTCAAACTAAAATTTCGAATTCATTGTGTATTTTTAATTAAACCAGAAACACAAAAAACAAGCTGTTATCAAAAAGTAAATTTGTACTAAACATAGAGATTTTTTGTTTTGTTTAATTTACAATTTATGTTTTTTCCTTTTTTAGAACTATTGTGGAAAACTTTCAGCTATTATTACTCATGATTTATCATCGGACTCACATTTACAATTATTAAGATTTATGGAATATTTATAATACTTGTAGTTACCCTTTTATTTTATTATTATAAACAAAAACATTGCATAAATTTTCAAAAATATTTCTCGAATTGTAGACTTTACCTATCTTGATAGCAATGATTAGAATGTTCTCAAGGGAATTTGATAAAATTCATGACAAACTGTGAATTTCAATGTTAAAAACAAATTTTAATTACACACAAATATAGGATATCTCCCCGAAAACTTGCTCGACTATTAACAGGAACCGGAAAAGAAGAGATTTTTCTGTACAAAATTGTCACTTAGAGCATGTTTCCATTCAAAAATCGATAAATAAATAAAAGTAATGCAACTAAAAATGCGGAAACGAGCAGGATATTTGCGATGAGACACCCGATATATCAATGAAGACAAAACATTTATGTAACCGACAATTTTCTCGATTTTCTATCAATTGTATTCTACAAAAGTAGTAAAAACTAACAAAAATTAATTAATTTATCAAAACAGGCAGAAAAAAGGCCCGATCAAAATTTGACTCATTCAATCAAAGACCACATTTCAATTATTTTTATTATAGATTGTAATGACCGTGACAGTTTTCAGGTAATTTCCTCCTAACTTGTATGAAAATGAAACCAAACAACGTAAGAAAAATACGAGGAAACCTTATTATTTTTTTATCGAATTGATTGTTTGTGAATTCTAATGAAACTCATATGACTTGTGGCCCAGAAAAATGATTTATTATTATCATCAATACTATTACCAATTTTTGATATGATCACGCGTACAAAACGTGAAACCACTATCATAATTGTTTTGTTTATTATTATTGTTATTAAGATTATCAATTGACAATATAAAGAAAATTTGCAGGAACCCTAATATCAACAATAAAACTGCAATTATTCATTTTGGTGACTCAAAATCATATAGTTAATAATAATTATTATTATTAATAAATTAAAAATACAATTACTTTTTGACACTTGAAGGAATTCCAATGTAGGACAGTTATATAAAATGATAAAATGCAATTAATAGTAACAGCATGAATTAATGCCAACATTGTTGAAGTTCAAAAGTAATTAAAGTTTAAACAATCAATTGTGCAACAACACATTATTACTGTGAGATGTCAGGAATTATTTTTTAATTTGTTATCTGATAATTTTGTGTTTGTTTTATTAATAAAAACTGAAATAGAAATATGATCAAAAATTATATATTAAATAGTCTATAATGTCACCTTCTATCTCTAATTACCATGATTAAAGAAACTGTTTTTTTTTGTGGTTTTGGTTTGCTTGTAAATGATCTCTAATATATTCTGAATATAAATTTATCAATGATTGATAACTTTAATTATTGTTAATAACCGGAAGAACTACTGGTTTTTGCAATAATTATTAGTAAATCGACAAGTATATTTATTTTAGCATTTAGACCTTTTGAAATATGGAAATTTGCAAAATGAGCATCAATCCCAAATAAATAAGCTTTGAACAGCATGACACAGCACGACGGTAATTAAAAGAAATAAAAAATCAAATATTAAGCTAACAAAAATGATAACTGATAGTAATTGTAAATACTGCCTGCACTCATTGTCAGTCGTTTAAAGTCCAATTTAAATAAAAATTTTAATCATCCGTCACAACCAAAGTTCTGTAGTAAAAAGAGTAAAAATGAAAATTTTAGCCGCTCTGGTGATTTTTCAAATAATTTACGTTGAAACCTAAAGGAATCACAGCTTTAATCATATTAAAGAGTTTGCGGTTCGCATCGTTATAACAAGCGATACAATATAAATCCGTATATCGTGATGGAGTCACGTGCTTTACAAATAAAAATCGTTACACTATAATAATGGGCCAATTTCATTCTAAGTCCATCGCTCCCTCCGAATATTCAAATGCACTAGACTTAGAATGTGACTTTACAAGTCACAGTTATATGAGACAATAGTCACGTGATTTATAACGGACTAATTTCTATTGGTTACGATATACTGTCACAATAGTGTATCGGAAAGCTTCATATGAATATGAATGTATCGAAATTATATCCGAAATTGCGCAAACTCTCTATTAGGTACTAATTAATTCCAAAAGCACCTATTTTCGTACATTTATCAATTATCGGGAGCTACGCAAAAAAAATGTTGTTTCATTGTACAAACATTCTGCTAAAGTCCAAGAAGATTTACAGTTTATACATAAACAATATTTACATGAAACGGCATGAAAACAAATAAAATTAAGCGATTTTTTTTTCATTCAATTGAATTGCAAATCAAGAAGAACAACCTTTAATATGATAAAATTGTTATTTTGGAAACGGAAATATAGGTTTCAATTGTTAATATTGCACAATAGTTCTTTATTATTAGTTCAAAGATTCATTTTTATTAATCATTTATTTATTGAGATTAAGAAAATATAGAATTTGATCAATAAAAATACAATGGCGGGGTTATATCATATACGTATAGAATCTGTCCAAAAGTGGCCCCATGGGGAAATAAGTGTGCAGAAAATGTCCAGGAGGTCGAGTTATCTCCAATTTAGGTTGTGGCATGTACGGTTCTCGAGATATACGCTTAAAATGAGATTTCCCAATGACAACTTTGAAGTCCCGTAACTTCTAGGTCCTCCGATTTTGAGTCAATCTGCTACTAGGTACTACTAGTTAAGGACTTACTTACCCTTTTGAGTCATTGAAGACTTCAAATTTCGACACTCATAACTGTTTCCTAGCTAGGTGTGAGAGGTATGGGAGTTTGAAGTTTTCAATGTTACAAAAGGGCAAATAAAGGCACGCCAAATTGCGTAGTACCTCGCTAGTACTTGGCTAGTAGGTACTACCTTTGTACCAGATTGGGCCAAAATTGGTCGAAGGATGTAGAAGTTACGGGGCTTCAAGGTTTTCGTAATCTCAATTTGAGCGTTTATATCTCGAGAACTGTACATGCCGTAAAGCTGATTGTGAGTTACGTCCCCCAAATTGGTAGTAGCCCGACTTCCTGGACATTTTCCGCATACTCATTTCCGCGTGTGACCACTTTTTCCGAAAAATGGACCGATTCTATATGTGTAACCCAGCCATTGTCCTTTACAATGAAAATATTGTCTGGTTGATTGATTGATTCCTCTCTCTAATGTAACAAAGTTCAAAACTTATCGACCGGAAAAAAGAAAAAGAAAAAAAAATGGAGGGGCATTCTGTGTGCGTCACCAAGAGGTCAAACCATTATTATTACACAAGACATACTCTAAATTCTAAGTAAATATACTATCAAATATAATTTGATATATTCTTACTACTTCAGTAATAATTAAATACGCAAACAAAAGGATTCAGTTTTATTAAACAATTAAAACAATTTTACTTTTTCGTTAATAAAACCCCAAATACAGTAGAACCCGGTTATAACGACATCTTATATCACGACACCTCGGCTATATGAGAAACCTAACACAGTTCGAATAATGTTCACTTCATTCATGTACATCATTCTAAAGCCTAGCTATAACGACATTCAGTTATAACATCACTATTTTCTCGGTCCTTTGAGTGTCGGTATAACCGAGTTCTACTGTATTTCAATCTTATTCTTCAATATAATATGTATAATTTTATGCAAAAATATTATTGTCTCTTATCAAAAATATTTAATAATATATCTAAGAAACATCCTAGAGGAGTCAATGACAAGAATTAGTTTCAAATGCAAATAATGTTTGACATTTGACCAAGTCAATGCCAGAATCACATTCATAATTTATAAAATCCACCGTTAATAATAACAGGGACTTTTATTAGATTCATCGAAATTAACGAAGTCTTTTATTATAGGATTTACCATTTAAATCACAATACGTCATTTATTAATTTTCTTAAGAGTTTTGTGGCTTCAACAAACCTTTTGGGGAAACACTAACTCAAAAAAAGCACAAAATCCCACTGATTGTAAGACTTTTTTTAATATGAACCAATGAGGCATTTAATTGTGATAATGGGACAGTTTGTTACACACAGTCCTAATTGATTTAGTCAGTAGTCAGAAGCTCTGTATTTCCCCAGTAATTTCGTTTTCATACTTATAATCTAACGATAGGATGTATAGCAGGAGTTTGCTGAAGAATTCTTGAACGGTTATTAATGGAAAAAAGGTGTGGACATGTCTTGACATACTAATGAAGAAATTTTAACTGTCTACAGGAAAAAATAAACTTGTTTTTAGAGTTAATATACATATGTACAGGATGGGTGGATGTCAGGCCTTAAAGCCTACAGCTAAAAGAAAAAATCTGTGAGAAATTAGGAAATTTCAAAAGTTGCGTAACACTTGGGCTATATTTTATTAATGAATCAAAGATTTTTCAACAATTAAGTAAATAAAACTTGAACTATGACATGTACTTTGATCTTCATCAAGATGAGTCCACATTGATACAAATTTGCAGTGTGTTGTTTTCGCCGACAGATTGTAAGTACAAGTCGTCCAAGGAATTTATTATTTGCAACGAAAACCATCAGTATGGTGGATCTAATTAGTAACGAATACACGTATTGAACACCATCGTACAGCGCTCACCGTTAATACATAGGTACTTATTTAGGTGAATCAGTTACCTTTCGGCGGAAATTTTTATCAATGTAGACTCGCCTTTAGACCTCACTTTCATTACTCACATATAGTCTGGATGTTGTCGTACAACTCCTCAATTTGTTTTTGAACTTCGTTTATACATATAATGACTATAGGTACATATAGTCGCCAGAGAGAAATCTATTTCTGTCTAAGAGTCGCTTTACGCCCACAGCTTGACACCCGGTATATGAAAGCAATAATGGCCAGTCTTTTAATTCCGAATAAACATATTTAATTGAATTTCTTTTGACTTTGCAAAAAGCATAAAATATTCAGACATTCTTTAATATGAAGTTCATGTGCATCTATTAATTCGACAATTAAACAGATCTTGGGTTGCATTCTTGTTGAAGCCAAAGTTAGTGTGCCTCGCACGCTATCTTTGCATCTATCTCAAATCATGCTTCAAAACCAATATGCGGTGATCTCAGCGGTGCTTCAACATGCATGGTCCCTTAGGTATCTCAACAGTCTCTTTTTTTTGGTTTTAATTTAACCAGGGGTTTTTGAAGTGCGGTCTGAGTCTATTAAATTTCTTTGTTGTCCATACTAAATATGGACAACAGACGGGGGTCTCATTAGGACGTTTCAGTTGTGGCAAGTAGGTACAGCCAGCAAAGTTGCTTCAAGAATTTGAGTCACACTAATCGAGAAGTTGAAGCAACTAGTCTAGAATTATGTTGACATATCAACTGAATCAGATTCGCGGACGAACACACCGGGACATTTTTAACCGACTTCAAAAAAAAATTCGATGTGTATGTATGTATGTATGTCCAGTTATATCTCCGAAACTACTGAATCGATTTTCATGAAACTTTTTGCGTTTAGCTTGGCTTT